>JAMKQA010004016.1:0-35902 GCA_024699735.1 Posidonia australis
TCTTTAGGTGGTAAATTGATCTCAACCAAACCATCCTTTTTAATCTTCCAATTTACTATTTGCCCATTTTTGTGTCCTTATTTTGATTTCCTATAATCTTGAGAGATAGAACATCCTTATTAGAATAAATGGATTCTTATACGGATCTTATATAGTATCTCATTTATGAGATTTCTTGTAGGTTTCAGTATGTATTCTCTTATACATAGGAGATTGTATTCTTTTTGTTATTAAGCAATATGATTCTCTTTTTCCTTAACATGGTAATAAGAGCATTGGTTAGAAACCCTAACCCTAGCTGCCAACTACCTTAACCTCGTTGTCGTCGGAATTATGATGGACACTCTGTAGTATTCGTTGAAACTATACCGAAAACATTGTAGTAGTCATCGAGGACACTATAACAACCACCGAAACTCCACGATTGTTGCTTTTAAAGGGCCTAAACACCACATTGGGGTCCCTTCCTCCTTTTTAGTCATGGTTTAGGCACCTCACTTATGTTTTGAGTAAGGTTATAAATATTGGTGGACTTTGATAAGTTGAAAAACAGATACGTGACGGTAAAATATCAGTCTATTGGTATCGTATCAATGGAAACTTCATAAAAAAAATATCTACCTTTGTTTAGAAAATTTCCATGTTGATATCGTGTTGGAGTTGTGTCGGTTAATTGAAAATAAGACATGTCGGCGAAATTTTGGCGACACACATCGACATTTGATACTCTGGTTGTGAGGGTCAACTACTACTTGTTTAACTATCTACTACTACTATTTCTATTTGACTGCCTACTACCTCCTTCGTGTTGGTGTCATCCTCCATAAATTAGTGGAATATGGGTAGATCTACTACCACTAGCCTGTTTCCAAGCTTGTTCTGCTGTTGTCAGCCCTTAAGCAACTAGTTTCTGTTGTTGTGGGACTATTTCCACTTACGGAAAGTTGTTTCTATTGCACAAGTAGATAGGAAAGAAGGGTTTGGACACTGTTCTTGTTAGCTCATGCTCTTTAGCTCTTACATAATCACCTCCTTTAGGCTTCACACAAGAGGTGGAAGAAGATGAAATTTAGGTTTCTTTTAGAAAAGTCCAAGGTTTTTCTAAAATTGCAAACTTTACTATTGTTACATGAGGACTATCAATTGGTTAATGTCATCTTTGGATGATTATGGTTGAGTCTTTTACCACGACTCTTGTCTATTGCTGTTGCTTGCTTACTTACTATTGCTACTACTATCTTTATTCCTTTTAAATTATATATGTCTTTGTCGTAATTGTGTAATAGTTAATAGTAAGTTGTGCATGTTAAATATTCTAACTTGAGGTGGAGTGTTAGAATAGAAGGATCTTTATACGGATTTTGTATGGTATTCTATTTATAAGGCTTTTTGTAGGTTAAAGTATGTGTTCTTTTATAGGAGATTGTACTACATTTGTTATTAAGTAATATGATTCTATTCCTTAACAGTTCTTTCCTTTGTTTTAGGGTGGTAGGGTGTGATCAAGGCTTTGGCATGGTGGCCTGGGGTAAATGTTGTTGCTTTAACATTGAAGTGGTTTTTGGTTCTTGAGAGTTTTGTCTTTCAATCTTGCTTTCTTGGGAAAATAACTATGGCATTTTGGGGTGTAGTGGTGAGAATTGGGAAGTGTTGTGGCTCAAGTTGTCGTGGGCATAATTTTAAATGTTGGTTTTATGTTTGTTGGTAAGTTGAAAAACTAACATGTTTTGGCGAAATATCAGTATGTTTATGTTATGTTGGTGGAAATATGGTAAAATAAATCACCTTTGTTCACAAAATTACCATGTCGGTGGACATTTGGTACTCGTAGGGAAATGACTGATAGAATTGGTGTGAACATTGGGATTGTTTCTTAGTGCGGAAGAGGATTGTTTCTCAATGTGGAAGGGGACTCTTGAGGTGAGGGATGTGATGAGGTGTGGTGTGAGATTGGAAGTGGGAGGGGGTGAGTGCTTCTGATTATGGAAGGACTTTTGGGTTGACAATGCTATACTAAAGCACATTTTCCATTGTTGTTTGTGTTTTTGTTGTGCCTTCTGTGTGAACATAATGGGATTGTATGGCATGTTCGATTTAGAAGGTATCTTCTACATGGCGATCTTTTGGAGCCTTTGATCACCCTTATCACTTCTTGAGATACATGGTTCCTTGAGCAGGATTTGCTTGCATGAATTTGGTTTAAGAATTTTTTTTTTCTATTAAATCTCTCCTCAAGATTATCACAAGTGGAGACTTGTTGTTTGATGTTCCAAGTGGATTTATCAAACACACATTCCCTCCAAAATCCAATTTTTTGCATGACAGGTTATGCACAATAGGGAACTCACTGTGCTTGCATTTAAAAGAAGTGGTTTTTACTTTGCAAGTTGTTGCTTGTTTATCATTCTATTGGAGAAGAAATATAGTATCTCCTTGCGGGTTGTCCTTTGGTTTTTTGTTGATGGGCAAAATTACTTGATGCTTAGTTTGAGAGAGTATGCTTGTCTCTCGATTTGGAGTTATTTTGTACTTGTTGTAATAAGGTTTATATAGTTGGGGCCCTTAAAAGCAAGGTTACTAGGTACGTGGAGCATGTTGGACTGCGGAACAAGAACTAAAATGACGAACATCACTTGCTTAAAGAAGTAGTACAATGAGGGTAGGATCCTTTAGAACAATACATGGGACGAAAAATGAGAGTTGTGGATCGAGATACAATTTTCGAAACGTGAAATTGTTTTTGGAACATGTAACTCAATATAATTGAGAAACAAAAGAACGTTGGTTACTTAAGCATTATCATTTCATTATTTAAACTAATTAAAAGTCCGATGCATGGAACATCAAGGCACAATGCCTCTCTCTCAAATAAAAGCAATAAAGTCATTATCATAATTGTAGTTATTTTTTGTCAAATTGGCTGGCATTGCATTTCTTGGGGTTTAACATGGGAATCATCTATAATTGTGTCTTTTGGATCAACATCCCACTTCTTGAATGGACCGCCTTTGTAGCTTTTATGAAATCTTGATAGCAATCGAATATTTGAATGTATGAAGACCAACTTATTTACACGAGAGGAATTCAACTTACAATAAATATCAAAGTCAAATAAAATAATTATTAATGATAGAAAATCAAATACATGTAATTTAAAATAATTATCAATTGAAATTAATTAAATGATTGATTTACCTATTTATCTTTACATTATGGATGAATGAGTACGTGCTTTAATTTCTTTCAGCAGATGATGTTGTATAATTGGTTAAGCCAATACCTTTCTTACTATTTCTGCTAATTTTGGAGTTTTAGACCCATAAGTAGCCTACCATTCTACAGTATCTAATGTCATATCATCAAGTAAAGTAGCAGAAGTAGAAAATAGTCCTCTATGTATTTGAAAATCTCCAAATTGTTTTTATAGTAGTCTTGCTTCATTCGGATTTAATACTATCTTTTCAAAAGCTTGAAGTATTCCATTCATTATCTCTTTGTCTTGGTTAGGTTTTTTGTTGGTAGGTCCTCTGGGTGCCATGGTACTTACATAAGCCATATCATAATGTTTTAGAGACAAAGCAAAACCTAGACAATGTATAGGAACATTTATTTTCTCCCATTTTCCTAATATTATGGCTTCAATCTCATTCATTGTAAAAGCTTTCATAAATATGATTTTTTAAATCATCTTTGGTTTCATTAAGTATATTATCCATCCCTTTACAAATTTCTCCCATGATTGGTCAATCTCTATCACAAAAACGAATTAATTTGTAAATTTGTTTTGTAATGACCAATCTACTATGTACCTCCTCTCAAAAAAAGATTATTACCTATAATATTGATAACTAATGCACCAAAATGTTTTGTAGTCTCGTCTCCATTTCTAATCTACTCTTTCCATGAGTTTAAAACAACAGTTGTTGCCAAAGCTTCTCATACATCTACAAGTCTCTTCAACATTATGTAATGTGATGCATATATTGTTTTAGCTACCTTCAAAAGTTCTAATTTTGAATAATTTCTAAAAAATTGTTAATGCATGGGAATGATTAAGGAAATATTTGGCAATTTTCTTTCTTTTACCATATGTGTTTGAGAACTAAATGAAGGATTTTGTCAAGTCTTTGAAAAATAAAGTCAAGGTATGAACAATGCAAAGTAATCAAAATATGTGGGGATGTACCTCTTCGATTTTCATCCTAACAGCCTTGCAATTTGCAGCATTATCAGTGATGACTTGTGGTACATTAGAAGCTCCTATTTCATCAATTATTTTCAGTAACAACTAAGCTATGTTTAGTCCTTATTTCTCAAGTATGGAGTTGTCTTCGGCATATAGGAACATTACACCACGACTATTCACCATAGGAACATTGATCAATGGGTTCTTTTTAAGGATGCAAATGGATAGAATACGGTACGGATATGGGTGTTACCATATCCGTATTCATTTTTGAAGTACAGATATGGATATGAATATTATTCGGATATGAAAAATGCTTATTCATATTCTTAAAAAATGGATACAGATATAGATATAGTACGGATATTTAATGGACGAACACAGATATAGTAAAATAATAATAAAAAAGTCTAAAACTTCAAATATATGTAAGTGAATATACTCTACATAACTAATCTTATGAAATTAATAAATTATGACTATTGTCATTAAAATTTTATATATTACAAAGAATATATCTATGTAATACGGATATTATATGGATAACGGATATGGAATGGATATTATAGAAGATTTGAAAAATGATATCCATATTTGTATCTATATCCACTTGAGATAGATATAGATGATCCATATCTTCTAAAAAATGGATATGAATACTGATATGGAACGGATATCCTATATTTATTTGCACCTTTAGCTCCTTTTCACATTTGACCATCCATCGGAAATTATAGATACACCATTTGAGTACCATGTATCTTTCACCTTAATGAATTCTCTTTCAACACTTGTTTTTACCTCTTCTAATATGATTGTCCTTGCATTTTTAAAAGATGAAGCCTTTTAGCCTTTTGGATCCATGTTGAGGGTTCCTTATAACCTTTTTAAAAGATGTCTGTTACCATTTTGCAAAATTGAGGGTTCCTTAGAAATTTGAAAGGAATATCATTTGCATATAAGGCACGAACAATGCTAGCATTCATTGATTGCCTCTTTATAGTTGCAAATGAATGTTGAAGTCGTGTTTTTCCTTTTACCAACTTTAGAAATTTGAGTTTTGAATCTTTTCTGCTGCTTCCACAATTTGATGAATCCATTTGTACTTAGTACGATTTCTTACCACCATCGAACATTGTTTAAGTTCCACTTTTCTTTCCGATAGCTCATGAACCAATGAAGTGCTTGTGAATGTGAGTGTACATGCTTACGTATGTCGTGTTGCATTGCTTGCATTCTCATTTTTTTGCACCATCAGACCATCAGCTACTCCAATGATGTTGACCTCACTTAACAATGGCTTGAAACAATGTTGACCTTGCACTTGTATTAGAGCTTGTCTCGTGTTGGGATTGTGTGGACCATCTAGTGCTGTCATTGTAACATCATCTTTGTCGGATTTGTTCTCAAGAGGGGTCTTTGGAACTACCATGTTGTTATACTTATGGTGGTGACCATTGGAAGATAGGTCTGCCTTAGGCAACTTTCTCTTTCCAAAAACCATTGTGAAAGATGTAAACTAGAAAGAAAATTGTTGATGAGCAAAAGAAAGAAGAATGTGCAGAGTAGATGAGTAGAGGATGGTGATGAACCCATATAGAAAAAGGAAGTTTGAACTGTTGCAGACGTAAATGGCCAAGACATGGAAAGTTGGAAAGACGTGGAAAGTTGAAGGTGAAGATCGATGGAAGTTGAAACGTGTGGAAAGTTGGAGACATAAATAGTCGGAAGTCAGAACGACGGCAGAACCTAGAAGTTGGAACACTGTTGGCATGCAGAAGGCAGTTGGAAATCAAATTGACGAGGAAGAAAACGGGGTTTTGGGGATTGTCCTTCACCTCTATTCGACTGGTGTACCCCTTCGATCTGGCACAGAACTCATGGTGTTGAGCGATTTATGGTAACCTAGCTCAAATGCTGTATTTGGATGTGTTTGCGTCGTGCTTTTTGGTGGTATAGGTGGTAGAAAGGAACAACAAATCTTTAAAGGGCTCAAGACTATTATTGTGGAGTTTCGATGCAAAGTGTTTTGGAATGTGTTGGAATGGTCTACTGCCATAGGATGCATATGTTACCATGTTGGAACTCTTGATGTCAGCATACATGTTGCTTTAGATCTAGGCCTTTCTGTCTCTGATCAATTCTCTCTTCTGTTTTCCTCTTATTCTTTTGATTAGAGTTTATTTGTACTTTGCTTTCAAAGTTCCAAACAATGGATACAGTTGCTTTTACTGGTATAGTTGTCAATCCTATAAATACGTTGACCAATAAAGGCATTAGAAAGTGAAAGGATGAGTTGATTACAAGTTTGCTGATTAAAATGCAAATTATACAACACAAGTTATTCTAAATAGTAAAAATATAAAAATGTGTAGAATATGAAAGGCTAGATTCAAAGGCAATGGGAATTTTGGGTTACACTTTTTTTTCTTTTTGAACCCAGAAGAAAACAACAAAGCCTGCAAGAAAAAAAGGCTCTTATCCAGGTGATAAAAGACTAGAGAAGAAGGGAAAAATATGGACCAAAGGACTGATCCAAACCATGAAAATTAACGGTGAAGAAGGGAAAAAAAAAGTCAATGCTGAGCAAAGACCACAACCATGAAACAAAGTACGACACAGCATTCCTGTCTTTTCTTGACAAATTAGTCCATTCAATGAGGCACTTGATGACTTAGTTTCTGAGCTTTGCAAGATTAGCCAACCAATAAGTGGTTTCTGTTACTCACCCAAGCTATTTTTAGAAAATACATTGCATTGTCATTCTTGATAATAATTTAAAATATTAGGCATGTACTATTATGCCAACCCCTCGAACGGCATGAGGATGTCTAGGATTGGAATAAGGAAATACACAATAAATGCACTTATATTGGTGTTCAATTATCAGAAACAAAATTCCATGATCTTTAATTACACAATAGGAGGTTTCATATGCTCTCCCATTTCAGTGACATCGGCTTTTCTACTCTCGGTTGACTGATGAAGAAAACCTTTACTGAGTTGACATGACTCAGTCGAAGTCACTATAGATCTATGAAATTAGGTACGAAATTTGGTATTTTTGGAAATATGAGTGTATTTCGTTTCCCAAACTGTAAATCCGATATGTATCAGTGAAATTTCATCGATATGAATCGAAACTTTGAACCTTACCGATGGATAGGAATCAACCATCGCAGCCTTATAGTCGTCTTTATCTTCCCCAAACATTCACTTTCAATTGCTTGAGCCTATGGTTTCAAAAATCGATATGTGTTGGCGAAATTTTGCTGACACGTGTTAGTATTACAAAATAGGAAAATGACATATTCTGGTAAATCGGGAATTTCTAAGTTTTAGTGGAAACATTGGAGGCATGTCGGGCAAGTCGATCGAGTCGACCGACACTTTGTATTTTGGAAGCTTTGAAAACACATGTCGTCTGACACGCATATTTTTGTATTCTACTACGGGTGTCTCGGGCTACTTCTTCTTAGTGTTGTCTCCTTCGTAGTACTCAGTCTTCTACTCTCTTCTCTGTTGTTTGCTGCTACAACAATAATCTTCATGGCACAGGTTTTGTCTCTACATGGGTGAAGATTGTTCTCCATTGTTGAAGGCTTGAAGTTCTCTACATTGTGGAAGTTTTTTCTCTAAGTGCATAGGTTCTCTACACGGGTGAAGATTTTTCTCCATTGTTGAAGGCTTGAAGCTTTTTCCTTTCCTCTTTTGCTTTAATTTTCATGCTTTTTTTTTGAGTTTTGCTTTTGTCATGTAGATTTACATATTGCACTTAGACCTTAGGTATTAGTGCTTACATTTTTGTTTTAATGTAGATCTTAGGTGTATTACATAGATCTACAATAAAAATACATATATCATAGGTTTTTGTATATAATATTTTTATTGTTTTGTGTTTTTTTATTATTTTAATGGTAATAACTTGATATTACATAGATCTAACCTAATAAAGGTAAAATCCAACATAAAAATTCTATAAAATCATGAAAAATCAATAAATAAAAAATCAGTAAAATATTTATAACTTCAAAAAAAAAAAAATAGAAATTCAGTAAATATTGAAAACTTTGAAAAGAATTCACATATAGTTGAATAACAAGAAGATATTGATGAAATAAGGCTTTCTTTCTTGTATTAAGTATATATAAGGTAATTTTATGAGCATTTTTATTTGTACGTATTATTTATGCTTCAGGATATTTGTAGTAAGTTTATATAACGTATTTCAATGTGATACATGTTTAGAAAGTTGATTTAAGTAATTTAAATGTAGGTTATTGCTTACTTTAGTTTATTATAGAGTTTCAAATCAAAGTTTTTTGATCATTGTCATATATTTTTGTAAATTTATCATGTTTCTATCAATATTTTCACCGATGTTTGATACATTTTTTATTTTTGTCGAACCGAAATCTACCATGAAACTGATGTTTAGAACCATGCTTGAGCCTCCTCAACAGAAATTTATTGGGACCTTAATCCTTCCAAGGCACATCCAACTTCTCAAATGATTTTCGAAGAATTCCTTAAGTCCCTGATTTCTTCTTTCTCCTCCCTCAAAACACATTAGTAATAAATTTCCTCCGATAAAAACCATTCTCTTTCTTTCATTTGCCACTTTGTAAAAACCACTCGTGCACTCATTAAAGACTTAACTCAAGGAAACATCTATCAACTCAAGTTTTGTTTCCTCGAGATGCACAATATCAGGTTTCAACCCATGAATAATAGACATGACTTGAGAAGATGACAATTTCCATGATCACTAATACCCCTAAGTCAATACTGACATAAACTAAAATGTTAAGATTTTAAGATACAATAGGGAGGATTGGAAATCAAACTCCTCCCTGAAGTGTCAACTATGATCGTTTACTCTCTCTTTTTAATTATAGCACCCACCTAGGTGACCATGGTGCCAAGGCATCACCCTCCTAGGTAGTGTCCATGGTACCAAATGTCTATGCGTGTCACCGAAATTTCTTCGACACGTGTCTTATTTTCAATTTACCGACATGATTCCGACACGATATTGAAATAAAAGTTTTCAGAACAAATGTAAATTTTTTTTACCGTGTTTCCACCGACACAATTCCGACATACCGATATTTCCCCGACACGTGTCTAATTTTCAACTTATCGAAGTCCGACACGAAATTAACATTTAGAACCATAGTGGTGGCATGGTGCCACAGTGTCACCCTCAAGCGTGGGACTAAAATTGGCGTCATGGCTTCCATCGATGCACCTTGGCTCGCTTGGGTGTGCCATGGCTGCTGGTGCCTAACATGAGCCTGATCCTAATCAGATCCAGTTAAGTGCTGACATGTTTAAACCAGTTTTTTCCCCATAGATTATGTTTAGAAACCCTACCCACACCATCAACTCCTGCACACACCCTTTGCTCTCTTTTCCTCCTGTTGACAATAACTCTCCCTTCTCTCTGTGACTTCTCCGACATCTTGCTTCAGTCTGGTAGCCTACTCCAGCATCTTCCTTCCCCTCCCGCATGTCTTCTCCAACAGTCTTTTTCTCTTCTCCTCCCATCTCCTTCACTCCCCAAGAGTCCATGGTATGTTTAATGGTTTTTGATGAAAATTTTCTTCTTTTCATCATTTTATTGATATTAATGTGGTTTTTTTTCATTTGTCTATACATTTTGAGTTATTGTTATTTGCTATTATTGTGACCCTTGATGATTTCTATTTAGTTTTAACTGAATTATTGTTAATGCCGCTCTTGATGACTTCTATTTAGATTTTCTTATTGTGTTGATTCTTGATGACTTCTATTTAGATTGTATTGAGTTATTGTTAATTTATTGTTGTCTTGACTCTTGATGACATCAGTTTAGATTTTATTTATTATTAAACTGTTCTTGTTAATTTTAGATATTGATATATTAATTTATTAATGCATTATAAATTCTTGATACACACACACACACACACACATCAAAAAATTCTGGAAAAATGGACTTTTTATTGGTACCTAGGCACCGGTGGCTTGCTTACTGCCACGGCGCCTTGACGCTGTGATAACCTTACCTTGCTCTCTCCTCTCCTTCCCAAACAGGATCCTGGGATGCACAGTTTTTAGGTGTCATGCAGGGCTCTGGAAGTGGTAGCTGTATGTTGCGGTGTGCTGTAATGATGGTGTTGTTTTGGTGGAAGTGATGGTGGTGGTTTACTGGTTGAATTGGTGGTTGCTTTAATGGTGATGATGTAAACCGTTGGTAGGTGTTTTTTGAGGCTGCGAAAATGGTGATTGTACAACATTGGAAGTGGAATGGTGCTTCCATGATGGTGGTGGTGTTCTGGTGGGTAGGTGATGACGATGCTGAGTGGTGGGTTCTATGATGGTAGTGGTTTGTTTGTGGAAGGTACCGATTTTGTTGTTGCTTTGATGAGCCGAATGGTGAATTGGAGTCATGGTTTGGGCCTAGTTTGGTCTGGACCTGCCAATTCCAATGCACAAGCTCAAAATTAACTTTCTTCTAACTGACTGACCTGAGCAGGGGCGAAACTGCTTGGCTTTGGCTGGTTCACACCTGTAAAGAGTATTTATAGGGGCTGGGTTGCAACTTCTTGTGAACCTTCGATTCTCACTCGAGTTCTGATTTCAAAAGACATGAACAATACATTATGAAACTGTAATATTTCATGGGTATATGCATAAATATGGGACTACATTTCTGAATGTGGATAATATGTTATAACAATTAAATTTCGTAATGTTACTTTATTAATAATGTTTATTTTCTCTTTTACATGTGAAGACATTTGTGTTGGTTGTTCACCCTTTCAACCCTTGAATCGCTATGCATACATATGGGACTACATTTCTGAATGTGGATACTATGTTATAACAATTGAACTTCATAAAGTTACTTTTTAATAAGGTTTATGTTCTCTTTTTTCATGTGAAGACATTTGTGTTGGATGTTCACCCTTTCAACCCTCGAATCGCTATGAGTGCTGGGTATGATGGGAAGACTATAATATGGGATGTAAGTTGTGGCTCCTGTTCTCTTATGTGATTTTGTGTTACCTCATTGTGCTGAGAATACACTATTTGGTCCCTCCAGATATGGGAAGGCACTCCTATTCGCATATATGAAACTGGACGTTTCAAGTTGGTTGATGGGAAATTCTCCCCGTAAGTTAATTTTGTGTATTGCAGGGATTTGGTCTTCCTACTTTATTTCAGTTAGTTGTTTTTTGTTGTATATTCCATTTTTCATCTTTCTGCTGGTGTGAATCTGTTGCCTCTTACTATATTAGTTTTTTTATCATGTTTGGTATGTATTTTATCTTTGCTCCTGCATGTTACCACTGGAACATGTCGTCAAGTTTTATTGAAAGTGTAGTGGTATTTAATTTAATGTGGGATCAGTAAAGAAGTGTTTTTTTCAAAAGCAAAAAGTTTTTTGTGCAAAACGTGATATGCAATCTTTTCTATACATTTGTAAAACAAAGGATTCTTTATGGTTAATGAATCATGAACAAGGTTCTAAATGTCAGTTTCATGTTGGACTTCGATAAGTTGTAAAACAGATATGTGTTGGCAAAACATCAGTATGTCAGTATCGTGTTGGTTGAAATATAGTAAAAAAAATTCACATTTGTTTATAAAACTTTCATGTCGATATCATGTTAGAGTCGTGTTAGTAATTGAAAATAAAATATGTGTGAATGAAATTTCGGTGACACATGTCAACATTTGGTACTATGATCATGCATCATGACTGAGGACCTTGTTTCAAAAAAATATGCTGTCTGGGTCGGTGGCATCCCATCGGGTACTGAATCTTTTATTTTCATCTCTCCCTCTGGTTAAGGTTGTGCCAATACTTTCTTCCCATTTTGTTGCTTTCTCAGTTTATTCAATTATTCAGATCTCTCTTTTCCCTTTTCTAACTTATTAAAATGTCCTGTAATCCTTTCTAGCTGGTTCTCTTAGTTTCTGGATGACATATCTGTTAGTGCCTTACAGGTTCACTTTTTTATGCCATTTTGTTGTTACTTTGAAGAGTATGTGGTATGAACTGCATATTAATTGCATAGTAACTTGTGAAGAATCTGATACAACATCAGAAAATTTAGGAAACCTACCATCAAATAAAATTATTTGGGAGTATTTCCAGTTTGTTCCTGGAAATGAATCAGAAATTAAACAAGCTTAGCTTGCTGGACTAGAATTGGTATCCTTGGGTATACTTGCAAAGGAATGCTTGGTGTCCTAGGGGCTTCACCCTTGTTAGTGCAGCTCTGACCTTTTGATAGGCACAGGATTGTTTCTTGCAAAATGATCGTTGAGTTTGAACAATTTTGTAGTCATAACAACGGAGATTGTGTAGTATTTCACTTATTACCTTTTTCCAGAACTTCCCATAATTTCATACCATCTGAGGATTTTATGAGCAACTATTTCACCAATAAAAAAGCTTACCAACATAACAACCATATGCTGGGATCTGAAATACAACAGTTTTATCTTTAACTGCTAAAAATAAGTGGGGGATTGGTAATGCAAGGAATCACCTCTAAAATTGAACATTTTGGAATTTTCTTGAACATCACCTGATGACAGAAAAATTGGTCTTTGCTTATTTGTTTCTTTTATCTGTAGTTCTGTACATCACATTTTCGTTTTTAATGTCCTTGTTATTAGTGTAAAGATAGTTACTGTTAATTGTTTTTATCTTATAGTTTGTGGTACCACACATACTTTGAATGTGTTTATTTTACCTGACTTCTCTTGTCTGCTTTCCGCTCAAGGGATGGGACATCAATTGTGCTTTCTGATGAAGTTGGACAAATTTTTGTTATAGCCACTGGTCAAGGAGAGTCCCAAAAGGATGCCAAGTATGACCAGGTACTTCATTGCTTAACAAAATCATTATGTTATTAAAATAATAAAGCCTTATTGTGCTGAGTTCAAGGATCAGTTTAGGACCCATTCATTCGTCAAAACTTTGTGATGGACAAGACACCTAATATAGACCCTCCAAGTATATGTGCTAAATTCATAATTTTGATAAGTCTATGGGCAACATAAGCCTAAGGCTCTCTTAAAAATCTTAAAAAACAGCGTTGACAACATAATAAAAGATAAAGGCCAAGTGCTTCTTAAGTGATGACACAACAGTTTACAGATGCCATAGCCTATTACCAAATCCTCGGTGATTCGCATTATTAGATTAAGGAATAAGAACGTATGCATTACTATGAGAAAGAGTTACATATATATATAAAAGACTTCCACTACATGAATATCTAATAATCCATCTAACCCATACACATAACCAATAGTATATCTAATACTTTTCTTCAAGCTGAAGTATATATATTAATCATGTCTAGTTTTGACATAAAAGATTTTAAATACCCTAACAATCAAACCGTTTGTGAAAATATCTATCTACCAGCTACACTGAAGATTGATTATAGAGAGTATCAATCAATAATCCCTCTCATCATTGTATTACATACATAACGACAATTCACCTCAACGTGTTTTATATGTTCGTGGAATGTAGGATTGTTAGCAATAAATATTGTTGTTTGATTGTCATAATACATAAAGATTGGAACTTTTATAGAAAAACCAAGTTCTTATTGTATGCCAATACACGTAGGGCACCCTACTAATGGACTAATCTGAGTTAATGCATGTATTGACTGATAAATTCCATAGCATATGAAATATTTGGTTGAATAACAGTCAGATAAATTAACTTTCCAATCAACATCTATATCTACTTGCATCCTTAAAAAGCTTTAACGAGTCATCTCAGAAGGCTGGAGTTTGATCTACTGAAGTATTTTCTGGCTTATGTCCTAGAAGTCTAGTTTCTTAGAGAAGATTAAGGATATATTTCCTCTAGGACAATGTTATTCTATCTTTGCAAACTCAATTCTCAGAAAATGCCCGGGTTCTCCATATCTTTTGTAACAAAATGCCTCTTCATATATTCCTTTGTCTCATTGATCATTGTAATGTTACTTCTGGTCAAAAGAATATCATCAACAAACATAGCTAAGAAAATATATCCACTGGTATGTTTCTTGATAAACAAGGAGTGATCAACAACACATTTATGAAAGCCATTGTCTATGACAACTCTGTTTAATTTATCAAACAAGGTTTGTGGACTTTGCTTAAGAGCATAAATAGCCCTTTGGAGTAGATAGACACAATCATCTCCTTAAGCAACATATCCTGGATGTTACTCCATATACACCTATTTTACTAAATCACCATGTAGAAAAGTATTTTTCACATGAGGTTGACACAACTCTCATGATTGATTGGTGACAATAGATAATAGAACATGTATGGAGTTCAATCGAGCCATGGTAGAGAATGTCTTCTCATAATCAATCCCCATACGTTAGTCTAAAGTCACAAGCAACTAGGCGAGATTTGTACCTGTCCATCGACCCATCTAGCTTATACTCACAGTGATGACTCATTTGCACAAGAGATTAATGCCTACATTTCCTTGTCTATGGTTGCCTCCTAATGTAGAATATGAAATACTTGTTGGTAGTTCCTAAGAATAAACTTAGAGAAACTGAATAGGATAAAGTTGCGAAAAGAAATGTAAAGATGATCATAAGAAATAAAATGACAGTTAAGATAAGCAGTAGTGGATTCCTTACCCTTACAAAAAGCAATAATAGCATTAATGTCAAATAAAGGTGAATCCACAAATGTAGGAGGTGGCTCTATAGAAGGCATCATATGTGAGTATTTTTGATGATTTTATACTTCTATAGGATGAGGCAAATTGCATTCTACAACCATTAGTTGATCTTTAATACTGACTGACACCTTAGTAGGTAAAGGAAGAGGGACACTCCTATGAGAAGATATAGTAAAGCTAAAATAAGGTTTGGACTTAAAGAAGGTAACATAGCTGGAGACAATTTGTTGATCAGTAAGAGGATGATGATACTTATATCCCTTTTGAGTCTGTGAATACTCAACAAAAACACACTTAAGAGAATGAGGTGACAATTTATCAAGATCGGTAGTCAAGTTGTGAATAAAGAAAACATTGAAATCCTCTTGGGGGTAAGGAAAATAATTCCATATCAGGGCGAAGCCTTCCATGGGGTGTCTCACAACTAAGAAGGTCAGACGACATCCTATTAATGAAACAAGAGACAGTAAAAATGGTGTCAAAGTATAGGTATTTAGGAACTGTTTGCAAAATAATGGTGCAAGTCACATTGAAGATGTGTCGATGTTTGCGTTCTATTACATAATTCTATTGAGGTGTATGAGTACAGGAGGTTTGATGAAGAATACCCAAAGAAGCACAATAATGTTGAAGATTAGTTTGAATAAACTCCAAGGCATTATTAGTAATAAATATTTTGAAAGTATTAGAAAATTGATTTATTATTTCAGTGAATTTTTTTTTGACAATATCAAGAATATGAAGTCTATCTTTGAGAAGATATACCCAAGATACTCGAGAATAGTCATTGACAAATACACTGTAATATCTATAACCCAACACAATGAGACATGGATAGGGTCCTAAATATCACAATAAATTAACTCAAACAAACTTTGATTGATGGTAAGAGATGAATGCCTATAAGTAGTACAATGATGTTTATGTAACTGACACGACTTACAATAAAAAAACTCAACAGTATCCAAGAAAGTGTCTGTTAAAGCTTGCGATGAGATGGATAGCAAGACGACACTGCCATAGGAGTGGAGCCTCAATAGTGGAAGCTAGAGATGTTAGCCTTCATGGTATCTCATCATGGCATATCATGTCTATGCTCACAGTCTAAATTAATCTTTGACCCCATCAATTGATTTTGAAAGGTGCAATGGAATGGAAAATTGCTTACAAAATAATATAATTGTTTGGTAATGGCACGTATAGAATGTAAATTAACGGGAAGGTTAGATACACGAAGGACTTTGTCAACGGTTATTGGAAAAAGGCTTGAACTATCCCTTCTTTCGACATACAGTGGTGACTATCGATAATGACCACAGAATGGACATCAAACAACTAGGAGAGACGAGTGAAAAGATCATGAATACCTAACATGTGCGAGGAGGTTTCAGGATTTATGATATAAGAATTATCTTTAGAAGCTAACAAGGCATTGGTACTTAATGTAATAGCATATGATGTAGTGGTAGAGGACTGGTTGGCTTGTAATTGAAGGAACTTGTCATAGTCGACTTTCAATACGATAACCAGACAATGTCTTTGTAGCAACATATTGAACCCATTGTGGTTTGTTAAACTTGTCCTAGCATTTATTGAATGTGTGGTTGGTTTTACTACAATGCTTGTATTTGCAAGTATCACATCTTCATCTGGAAGAGTGATCACGACCATGCCCTCGGGTAGAGTTGGCCATCGTGGACTGATCAGGAGTAGCAGTTGGCGTAGTAATAGAGATCCTTAAGACTCGAGAAAAGATGGACTGTAGAGATGGAACTGTCTCAATCTCAAAAATCTGTTCACGAATTTGAGAAGTAAGCTTTGGATTGAGGCTTGCTAGGAAAATAGCAACTACTAATTCTTTATGGTACTCTTTCATTTTTGAGATACCAGTGACAAAGGATTGATAAATCTCTAATTCATCAAGCAGTGCATGAAAAAAAGTGTAAAAATCCTGAACAAAACGATCCCTTTAGCGATGAGTGAAAAGGTGTGCATAGATTTCACAGACATGGGTAATGTTTTTCTCATTCTTTAAGTACTCTGCAATGTGTCACAAACTTTCTTTGTCGGTTTGAGCATCATCAGACCTCAGGTAATACTGTCGTCTATTTTGTTCACCAACTACGAGATCACAACATAATTATTAATGAACCAATCTTCATACATAGCATCTTTCACATTAGGAGGATCATGAGTTATATAACGGATCTTCTGATGTATACCAAGGAAGGTCTCAAAGGCTTGAGACCACATTAAATAATTCTTGCCATTCATTTTAATTGAGCTATTGCTAAGATTCTTCACAAAAGACTCACAAGACATCGAGAAGGACGCCATAACTTCACAAACAGATACAGATCAGCAAGAAACAGGTCTGATAGGCACAGAAACAGGTGGAAAACAGCCTGATACACACTGAATAGTCTGATTTGACCAAATCAGATGAAGAACACATCGAACGAAGCACGATTCAGCACAAATACCACTCAGGGAGGGCAGTTATGCACTGGACAACATGTGTTCTGGCACACACAACCAAACAGTAGTACTCCTAGGGTACAAAGACAACCCTAGGACACAACCACCACACTTGCAGCAGCATCAACAGCCTAGGTCATTACCAGAGAACCATCAGCGGGACTGCATGGAGCCTAGGTCATCACTGGTAGCCTGATAACAGGGCTGGTAGCTTGTGGTTGACTTGCTGAGAGAAAAGGAGTAAGAGGAGAGGGTGGCGGGGTGAGAGGAGGCTGCTGGAGGGAGGAGGTAAACCTATGGTGGTGGGATGTGCATCGGATGTGGCTGATGGTGCCAGCAGCTGTGGGTGGCTCTCAGTGGCGGCAGAAGGGAGAGAGAAAGGGTGGGTTACGGTTAAGGGTATTGCTATTAAACCTAAGCTCTTGATATCATATTAGATTAAAGTAAAGAATAAGAACATATGCATTACTATGAGAAAGAGTTGCATATATATATATATAGGAGACTCCCACTATATGGATATCCAATGACCCACCTAACCCATACACATGACCAATAGCATGTCTAACATCCATATACCTTAGGAGTACAAAAGAAAGAAAGATACATATATAGTACCTTCCATGGAATGGATAAAGAGAGCAAAATGGTACTCCCTAATTTCACAACCTGTATTGTGTCTAATAAAAAAATTTGCGTAGTTTTGTTGATATTCATTATTCTAAATGTATTTTTTTTCTGCTTTCCACCAGTTCTTCCTTGGAGATTACCGGCCACTTATACAAGATGTTAATGGAAATACTTTGGATCAGGTTAGTGTACGACTTAATTCAATAGTTTGGATTATAAATTCATTTTTATGACAAGGTTTTATTTCTTGTTCTTTAGTATTTTTTTTAATGTCAAAAAGTTATGCATCAATCATCTTATTTTTAGCACTATATTTTTTGCAAATAGAACTTAGACATTGAAGGAGAAGAGAATTTGCCCTTTAAGAAAGAAATAACCTACCTGATCTTATAACAAGAAGAGTCAGAAGTTTGTAGTGGCATGTTTTTTGCAATGTATGTGAATGTACATATATATGGTTAATTGATTAATAAATGTGTCATGTGTGTTGACATGGGGCCTTTGCAAGTACAATAAGAGCATGGGAATATATATGTGTGTGTGTGTGTGTATGTGTGTGTGATATGGAAGGAAATATGAGAAAAGAACTAACTCTTTAATGAATAGGTAATTACATATTTATAGAGTTATTAAATAAACGGATATCCAATAATCTATTAACTCATACACATATCCAATGAGAATACTCTCCCTTAAGTTGGAGTATATATATTAATCACACCTAGTTTGTTATAAAGTAACTTAAAAAACCTAATAGGTAGCCTTTAGTGAAAATATCTGCTAGTTGATTTGAGGGTTGAGTATAAGGTGTAGAAATGACTTCATTTATAATCATATCACGAATGTAGTAATGATTCACCTTTAAGTGTTTGGTGCATTCATAAAAAGTTGGATTGCTGATAATGAAAATGACAACTTGGTTATTGCAATGCATAGGTATAGGAACATTCACAGAAAAATCAAACTCGAATGGTAGAGAATGGAGACATATTTTCTCACAAGTTATCGACGTCATGGACTTGTATGACTCGGAGATTACATTCTGGTTACTGTGTCACATGACAAGGTTACCTGTAACGTACCTGTAATATCCAAAAGTTGACTTTCCGTCTCCTCTATCTCCTGCATCGTGTAAATATGCTTCAACACGTAGATAACCATTTCTTCTATGGATATTATTTCCATATACTATTAGAATAACATAACCACTGTCAGTCCATTTGTAAAAGACAAAGTGATCAACAACATGACATTGAAACACACTAGCTGTGATTATGTTATTGAACTTCTCAAATCATGAACGTGGACTTTGTTTGTGATTATAAATAACTTTCTTAAGCAGATATCCATGATCCTTCTCTTAAGTAATGTATCTTAGAGGCTGCTTCATAAACACGTACTCATTTGAGGCACCATATAGGAAAGTGTTGAGATTAAAAGAGAATAATAGAGTCTAATGTCATTCAGTAGTGAAGAGGTACATATTTATATGAGTTAAAAGATACCTTAGACTAAATGAATATCCAATAAGCGAATAACTCACTATACCTAATACAGGATAATAACATAACTCTAGCTCTCCCTCTCAAGTTGGAACATACATATCAACTAGTCTTAGTTTGGTATATAAAGACTTAAACACTCTAACACTCAATTCCTTTGTGAAAACATCAGTCAACTGCTCAGATAATTGAATATAAGGGGTAAAGATAACTCTTCTCATCACCATCTTCTAAACATAATGGTAGTCGACCACGATATACTTAATGTGCTTATGGATAGTGGGATTATTGGCAATGAAAATAGTTACTTGATTGTCACAGTGCATTGGCATTGACATCTCAAATGACAAACAAAGCTCAGATAGGAGGAATCTGATCCACATGATCTCAAACGTCGTTTGTGTCATGGACCTATATTTTGTGTCTACACTAGATCGTGATACCACATTCTACTTTTTGCTACGTCACGTGACAAGGTTCCCTTTTACATAAGTGCAGAAGTCAGATGTGAACTTTCTATTTCCTTGATCTCTAGTATATCTTGAATCTGAATATGTCGTAACATTCACATGCTCACATGTTCATTTTTATGGTAGATCAAACCTCTGTTGGAGCATTTTTGACATAGGAAAGAACACACAGGGTTCCACTTTAGTATTTCTTTCTAAGCTTATGCATAAACTAATTCAATAAGTTGATTGCATACGAAATGTTTGGCTGAGTCACTGTTAAATAGATGAGCTTGTCAATCAACATTCTATACTGACTTAGGTCCTTTAACAACTATGAACTAGTATCTCAAAAGGGTGGAAATTGCTCAATAAGTGTACTCTTTGATTTGTATCTCAAGAGACCTGTCTCCTGAAGAAGTTCAAGTACATACTTCCTCTGAGATAACATCATTTTGCCATTTGTATAAGCGAATTTTATGTCAAGAAAATACCTTAACTTTTCCATGTCTTTAGTGACAAAGTGTGTCTTAAGGTGTTCTTTTACTTCTTTTATGTCCTCTTTGTCATTACTAGTTACCAAAATACATAAACTACAAGCAGCATACATCTAGGATTAATCTTCTTGTAGAAAATTGAGTGATTAACAACACACATCTGAAAGCTCCGGAGGAAAGGTCCTGAACAAAGGTCACACGCCCAAACACCCTCGGTGGCAAACTAAATAAGGTGGAGTCTGGTTGTAAACGACGAAGTGGAACCTCCCCACTAAGTGGGATAATCGGTATCCTGTCGATAAAATAGGTGGCTGTAAGCACAACATCAGCCCAAATATGTTTTGGAATCTACATATGCACCATAAGTGTACGAGTGACATCTAGAATGTACCTATGCTTACGTTCTACAACCCCATTTTGCTGTGAGGTATAGGGATAGGATGTCTGATGGATGATATCCAGTGAAGTATACATAGAAGTGACGTTAAAATGCATGAACTCAAGTGCATTGTCAGTTCTCAAAAACTTAGGAGTCACATCAAAATGATTCTTTTTTTCATTAAGAAAATTTCTGAGTATATCATGAATATGATTTCGATCTTTCAACAAATATACCCAGGACACTCGAGAAAAATCATCAACAAAAACAATATAGTACCTATGACCCGACACAGACTGGACTCTAGATGGACCCCACACATCACAATGAACCAACTTGAATGCTTTGCTACTAGACGCAAGACGCAACTGTTTAAACGAAGCACGATGGTGCTTACTTAACTGATACAATGCACAATCAAAACGAGACACGGACTGTCATAGTAAGGCCTGCTGGAGTTTCTGATGAGACGGATGTCCCAGTCTATTGTGCCACAAGGAAAAGGACTCAACAGTAGATGCTATAGAAGCTAAGTCTTGAGGAATCTCATCACGAACTAGCAGGTATACTCTATTTCCTCGATCACGGCTCAAACTAATCCTCCTTTCTGTCTGCAAATCCTGAAAGGTACAGTGAAACGGGAAAAAAATCACACTACATTTGATCTGTTTTGTAATAGCAATAATGAACAATAAATTTACAGGAAAATCAGTGACAAAAAGGACATTCTCTAGTGGTAACTGTGAAGAGGCATGGACCACCCCCTCATTAGAAACTGGGCAAGTTCGGTCATCAGCAATTGCGACAGTCCGAATATTAGATAACTGAGATAATTGTGTAAACAAACTACTAGTACTTGACATGTGGGAGGAGGCACTGGAATCAATGATCTAGTAGGAGTCTCTCGAGGCAAATAGGACACTAGTACCTGAAGTGCTGGCATGTGTAGCTGTGGCAGTAGAATCAGTGACCTTTAGCTGCTGAAGTTGCTTGTAATCAGCCTGTGATATAGTGAATGTCGGTGGTTCAGTAGTAGCAACAGATATGGGGGCCTTTGTAGTCATATTAGCTGTCTGAGGACAATCAATAATATCCCAGCATCGCTCAACTCGGTGACCCAACCGTCCACAGTGTGTACAACGTGGCCGTCCTTCGGTATCGTCATGACCACGTCCTCCTCGTGCACCACCACGTCCACGTCCACGGGTGGCGGCCATGGCAGAAGGCTCTGACACTGTATGAGAAGTAGCAGTAGACACTCGCATAGCCTTGCTGAACGTGGTATGAAGATTTGGTAGTACATCAGCAGCCAATACCTGTCCCTAAATCTGTGAACTGAGATCTGGATTCAGGGCAGAGAGAAACACAGCAATCGTTAATTCTTCACGGTACTGATGTAGGCGGGTGATATCAACCGTCAGAGGCTGATGAATATCCAACTCCTCCAGTAAGGCTCGAAGAACAGATTTGAGATCCTGAACAGATCTGTCCCCACACCGTAGAGTGAAAAGCTGCTTATAAATCTCACAAACTCTGGAAATATTCTTTTTATGCCCATAAGTGAGTCGAAGAGTATCTCAAATCTTCTTTGTTGGCCGCAATGATATGACACCACGCGCAACAAAAGGCTCCATACTGTTAACCGTTCAAGTAATAATCGCCGCATCATCGGCCAACCAATCTTCATAAATGTCAGATGTGATATCCAGAGGAGGATCTGTAAGGTGCTTTAATTTTCTGTGTGCCAAAACAAATGTATCAAAACTCTGGGACCACAGATGATAGTTAGGGCTAGAGAGTTTCTCAGAGGTACCATTCATGTTTTTAACAAACGAATCATGGGATGACATCCTCATTGATTTTCAGTAGCAAATCACAAATAGATGGTCTAAAAACGACGGGAAAAAGTAGATCAATTGCTCACCACGGTGTGTGGATGTGACGTATCCACACACAACACCAACGGGAGACTGGAGAAGGGCCTAAAACATGACCAGGAAGGGCTGGACTGTCCTAACAAGTGGACGGGAGAGACAACCAGGCATCATCGGTGACACAACATGCGTCGGTGACGTCGTACGGCCGGCGACGGCGGCGGAACAGCGGGTAGTGGACTGCAAGCCACGTAAGGGCCTGCCGGCGGTGAAGGAGGCCTTGGGGCACGCAGGCAGGAGGTCTGGAGGCAACGAGAGGGCAGGAGGTAGGCGGCGATTGGTAGCGGCGGCCTGCAGGGAGTATGGCTGTGGCAAGCGGTTAGGGGTTTTTTTTGTGGTTTCTCCCTATGCTCTGGTACCATGTCATGAGAGAAAACAAAAAAGTTCTCTATTGATTTGTGAAAATCACATATATATAGGTATTAGACACTCCATGGATATATGGATATCCAATAACTTGTTTAATTATAAAATATATCCCCACTTATTCTAACAGTAGACAAAGAGCTAATTTTTTTGGACCAGTGGTTATTAGAGGCAATATCATTACAGAGAAAGACGAGATTAGGGCAAGGATTAAATCCTTTTTCATAGAAAATCTCAGATGTAAACCACAGTTAAGCTTTTTTTGGATGGTTTAGATTTTTTGCATCTTAGCACCAATGAGACGACAGATCTGGAGGCACCATTTTCTGAAAATGAGGTCAAAAAAGTAATTTTCATGATAGTTTGTGATAAGGCCCTGGACTTGATGGTTTTCCTATAGCTGTGTTTCAGAGATATTGGGAATTATTCAGGGAGGATGTGATGGATATAATGAAGGCTTTCCATGGAGGGGATGTTGGCCTTGCACATACCATTTTCATCACCTTGACTGCAAAGAAAGATGGGATGATTGACATTGGCGATTTTAGACTGATCAATAAACTCAATGGTCTTTACAAAATTGTAGTCAAATGCTTAGTAGAAAGATTGAAGCCTCTGATGGGTAAACTCATTGATGATTTGCAGCTTGCTTTCTTCAATGGAAGGCAGATTTTGGATGGTTTCTTAGTGGCACATAAATGTATTGCATCTTATTCCTGGACTGGTGTGGAAACTTGATGTGGAAAAGGCATATGACAGTGTTCACTGGGCTTGTCTAGATGAAATCATGAGATGCATGGGTTTTGGGCATAAGTGGCATGACTGGATTGGTTATTACGTTAGCTTTGCCAAATTCTCAATTCTAGTAAATGGATCTTTTAAAGGAATTTTTGGATGTAGATGAGGTTTTAGACAAGGTGTTCTGCTGATGTGATTGCTTTTGCCTTTTTCTCTAGTGACTGAGGTATTTTGTCAGATATGTATCAAAGCAGATGAGGCTGGCAAAATTCAAGCTTTGTTCCCAAGTATAGGTGTAAGAAGGATTTCATACATTCAGTATGTTGATGATACTATTGTATTTTGTGATGCCTCCCATCAATTTGACGTGCTTTTTAGGTCTGTTTGGGATGATATCTAGGCTAAAAGTTAACTTTCACAATTCAACAGTGATAGGTGTTTGTTGCAGTAATGTTTTGGTGGGGGAGGAAGTTCAATTTCGAGGTTGTAAAACTTATAAATTTCCCTTTCGCTATCTTGGTTTGTCACTCAATAGGGGACACATCAAATGTGGGGAGTGGGATCTGGTGATTGACACATTTGAAAAGCACCTTTCTGGATGGAATGGAAGATTTTTGTCTATGGAAGGTGAACTCACCTTGATATCTTTTGTTCTCTCAAACCTACCTATCTTTTTTCTGTCCATTTTTAGAATCCTAGTTTCTGTGGCCAATAGATTGGAAGGTATTATATGACAGTTCTTGTGGAAAGGTGGGAAGAAAGGAAACACTAGTGGCTTTCATATGGTAGCATGGAGCAAAATCTGCAGGCGCAAAAACGTAGCCTTAGCATTAAAGATTTCCAAGATTTCAATTTGGCACTCTTGAGGAAATGGTTGTGGCATCTTCGGGAAGGTTGTGAATTTGGGCCTTTATTATGGCAAAAGTGATTATTCAAAAGTGGTATAATGGCTATCTTTGGTATGGCAATAATAATCATGCTAGTAGAGTTTGGAAGGTACGGAAGGGAGTGTTAGAGGCGAAGGGGATCATGAAGTGTAGGGGTGTTGTCAGGAGGGATCAGTGGGTCAGATTCTGGGTAGGTAGGTGGATTGGTGATTCAGCATTGTGTGTGTCATTCCCAGAGGTTTTCCAGGTTGCTGCCTTTCCCTCAGTGAGATTATCTGAGTGCTTTGAGCATTCTGTGGAAGGGATGTTTGATTTAGGAGGGATTTACGTGATAGTAAGCTCCTCTAAGTTTGTTGATTTACCTTATGAGTGCCTTTCCCTTACGGAATCCCATGGATCCTCCTTGTTGGTTTCTAACTCTGATTCTGTTGAGGGGTTATGGTCCAAAAAAGTTTATTTTTTGTTGAACTCTGTATGTCAGGGTATGTGCTGTGGTGGCATTCAAATGAATTGGACTAAATTGGTTGGAATCACTATATCCCTATTGAAGTTCAATTTTTTGTGTGGCAGCTTCTTTATTGAGGTATCCTCTAGGAATTGGCTCTAAAGAGGTGGGGAATGTGCTTGGCTAGCAGATTCTCTTTCTGTCTGAAGGAAGAAGAGAATTAATGGCATCTTTTCTTTGGTTGCACCAAAATTTCAAGGTGGTGGTCCAGTGTTTACTGGAGTTTTGGGAGCTTTGGAATGCACTAAGTGGGGACTAAAGGGCAAGAAAAAGAGTTTGGCACATGCTTCCACATGTGATTTGGTAGATGAGATGGTTGGAAAGAAATAGAAGAATTTTCCATGGATTGGGAGCACGGAGTGTTTGAGGCATGGTACCAAAATTCAACGCATGTTGGCAAAATTTCGCCAACACATGTCGGAAATTCAACTTTCTGGTACAATATTCAACTGTAATTCGAGAAATACCCCATGTCGGTGTATTTTGGTACATGTCGGTGCCATGTTGGTGATATATTAGTTCATGTCGGTGGAAACAGAGTAAAAATGATATATTTGTGACTTTAAATATGCTTTCTTGACTTACACAACTTGTCTTGTTTTAGCATTCTATTCATATTGATAACTTACATTATGTCATGTTACTTATAATGTTAATATATGAATTCTATTCACTAATTAATCAACTTTTTTTATATTCTATAATGTCTTATTTTGTATATACATTATATTTCCTTATGAATTTAAAGACAAAGGGATGTGTATTGTTGCTCACTTTAACATAAAGTTACAAGTCGAAAATCAAAGTTTTTAGTAGACTTCCGTGTTTTATCATATTTCCACCGATATTTCCACCAATGTAGGGCACACTTCATATTTTGGAAGGACCGAAGTCCAACATGAAACTAATGTTTGGAACCATGGTTTGAGGTAGTAATTGAATGGTCTTCTTCGTTACCTGATTGTGCTATTAAACCTGCCTTTTGCTTTTTGTGGTTTTCTATCTGCTGGATGGATACCCTTTCTTTGTAGTTTGTTTTCTGAGTTTTAATGCAATGCATCTACCTTTGCTGCAAAAAAAAAGAGGCATTTTTGTTCATTGAGTTTCTGCTCTTGTGTTGGTTGGTTGTTCTCATTCTTTTTTGAAATCAAGGGAGCATGTATTAGGATCCACTAATTTGAGACCATAAAAGAATTGATTTGTAATAGGGTACAACATTACAAGACAAATCTCTTGTAGGTTTTCTACAAGGCTCTGGTTTCTGCTTCAGTTGTGATGATCCCTCTATTAGATAGAAAGTATTGTATGGTATATTTTCCCTCACCCTTTTAACTTCTTAGTTACGATAGATGTCAATATCTAGCGTATTGTAGAAGGGGTTGTACAGCTGCAGGCCATGGTTTTCTTTAGCTATGCACTAGAGATTTTAAGATGCTGGCTGCATAGGTCTCAGCTTGCCTGTGCTTTTGTTTAGGATTCAACCACCTGGGTTGATGCTAAACCTGACCTGTTTCTGGGTTGGGTTTTTTGAAAAGATTTTGCATTCATTAGGATTTGAACTCAGAGCCCCCAACTGGAGTACCAAATGACTATGTTTTGTCCTATGTTTCTGGGGTAAATTTCTATGGCAAGGTTTTCCATTCATCAAAGAACCAAAAGGCTAAACTGACAAGTTTAGGGGGCATTGATGGACATTGATGGAAATTGTTTAGCTTCATGGTATTCTAAAGTGACAAGTTTAGCTTGCTTATGCTTCAGTATAAAATTTCACCCTTTGTTTTAAATAAATAAAATTCAACCATTTAGGGTGATGCTAAGGTCGAATCATGTTTTTTGGGTTAATCTGCTAAGGTTGATTTTGTTGTGTTGGTTGGTTGAAAGATAGCCTCCTTTTGTGATATATGGATAAAAAAATCTCACTAGAACCTCAATCAAGTTGAATAGAAAGAACTATTTATTGCAGTCTTAAGTCTTTGAGTCATTCCTTGGTGCATAGCGAAAGATCTGTCATATAACTCATGATCCTCTTGATGTGAAAGATGCTACGTATGAATATTAGTTTGTTGATGATTGTGTTGTGATCTCGTGGTTGGTGAACAACATGGATGATATTATTGCCTGGAGTGTGATGATACTCAAACCGGTAAAGAAAGTTTGGGACATATTACGATGTACCTATGGGAATGAGGAAAACATTACTCGTGTTAGTGAGATCTATTAACACCTCTTCACTCATCATTGGAGGGATCGTTCTGTTTGAGATTTTTACACTTCTCTTCACACAATGTTTGATGAATTGGAAATTTATCAATCCTTTGTAGTTAGTATCTTTAAAATAAAGGAGTGCTGTGAAGAATTGGCAATGATTATTTTTCTAGCATGCCTCAATCTGGAGCTTGCTTCTTAGATTTGTAGGTATATTTTTTGGATCAAGATAGTTCTATCATTATAGTTTAGCTTGAGTTTTGAGGCTCTCTACTGCTACGTCGACTGTCATTTTAGATCAATTTGCGATGCCTATCTCAACTTGAGGGTGTGGTCGTGGTCTCTTTTTTGGACAGGGATGTGATACTCGTGTATGCGAGTATTATGGTAGGACTAATCACATGATGGATGGGTGTTAAGGAGAAATTTGGCCGACATGGTGGGCTCAGTATGTTGCTACAAAGACTCTATCTAGTGATCAACCTTCACATATGGTGACCATATCGTAGGTTGATTATGATAAGTCTCTTTAGTTGTAAGTCAATTAGTCCTTTGCCACCGTATCACATGCTACTACATCATGCATCAGTGTCTTGTTAGCTTTTAGGATAGTTTCATGATCATAAATTTTGGGTCGTCTTCACATATATTAGGTACATGTGACCTTTTAAGTCATCTTTCCCAATTGTCTAATATCCATTTTGTTGCCATTATCGATGGTTGTCACTGTTTTGTGTCCGAGAAAGGGATAATTCAAGCGTCTTCTCATATAACATTTGACAAGGTTCTTTATATACTTAACTTTCCTCTTAATTTACTTTTCATCAATGCCATTACCAAATAATTATATTGTTTTGCGACATTGTTTCCTTTCCATTGCGCCTTTCAAGATCTACAGAGTTTCCACTCTTGTGTACCTCTAGGGTTGTCATCTTTAACTTTCATTATAGAGTTTCCACTATTGTGGTACTGTTGTCTTAATCATTTGTTTCATCGTAAACTTCAATAGGCTCTTCCTTGTATTTCTATTGGAACTTTTGATTGTGAGTCGTATCAATTGGATAAGCACCATCATACTACCTATAAGCATTCATCTCTTACTATCAGGTAGAGTTTATTTGAGTTAGTTATTGTGATATTTGGGGCTTTACTCGTGTCTCATCTATATCTGATCATAGATATTACATTGTGATTGTTGATGACTATGCTCGAGTTTCTTGGATATATGTTCTCAAAGATAGACTTTATGTTCTTGATACTGTTAAAAAAAAATTTGTTGAATTAATTAACCAGTTTTCGATTACTCTCAAAATATTTCGTACTAATAATGCCTTGGAGTTTATTCAAACTGATCTTTAATATTATTGTGTTTCTTTAGATATTCTTCATTAGATCTCTTATGTTCATGCATCTCAACAAAATGGTGTAGTGTAATGCAAATATTAGTACATTCTTGATGTGACCCGTAATATTATGTTGTAGTTGATGGTTCTTAAATACCTGTGGCCTGATGTCGTTCTTACTATCTCTTATCTCATTATTACGATGTAGTCTCTTAGTGGTGAGACACCTTTTTGAAGGCTTCAAAAAGACACCTTTTTGAAGGCTTCATTCTTGATATAGAGTTGTTTTCCTTACCTCCAAGTATTTTTAATTGTGTTGTTTTTGTTCATAACTTGACTCTGGGTCTTGATAAGTCCTCTCCTTATTCTCTTAAGTGAGTTTTTGTTGGGTATTTACGAACGTAAAAGGGATATAAGTGTTATTATCCTTTTACTCGTTGGTGCATTGTCTCCATCGATGTTACATTCTTTGAGTCCCAACCTTCTTTTGAGCTCTATTACATCTTCTCATGGGGATGTCCCTCTTCCTCTAGCAGTTAAGGATTCTATCAGTATTAAAGATAGGCCAGTTGTTGTGGAACGCAATTTGCCTCGTCTTTTGTAGGTCTACCATTGTTGAAAGCACTCACATACTTGCAAATGGGTCTTCACTGCAAAGTATAAGCCAGTTGGGTTGACAAGTTAAAAGCATAAGCCAATTAGGTTGACAAGTGCATATGGAATAATCTCTAAGGTATGTTGCTTTAGGGGAGGATTGTGTCTATCTGCTTCGAAAGAATATATATGGTCTTAAGCAGAGTTCACAGATTTGGTTTGATAAATTCAGTAGAGTTGTCATGGACAATGGCTTTTAGAGATGTACTGCTGATCATTCGTTTATCAAGAAACAAACCAATGGATATGTTTTCTTAGTCGTATATGTTGGTGATATTCGTTTGACTAGAAGTGACATTGTAGGGATCAACGAGACGAAAGAAATATCTGAAGAGGCATTTTCTTATAAAAGCTATGGAAAACCTTGACATTTTCTGGAAATTGAGTTTGCTTACGATTAGGATGGGATGGCATTGACCTAGAGGAAATATGCCAAGTGCATGTCTTAAAGTACTCCTGTTGATCAATGTCTTGTCTTCTAGGATGACTCATCAAAGCTTTTCGAGGACATAGGTAGATATAGATGTTGATTGTGAAGTTGATTTATTTTTCTGTTATTCACCTAGATATTTTATATGCTATAGAACTTCTCAGTCAGTTCATGCATGAACCTAGATTGATACATTGGTAGGGGACCCTATATGTATTGGCATACTTTAAGAGCTCACTTGGTCAAGGTTTTCTTTACAGGAAGCATGGTCACACTCAAGTTGAAGCCTATTCTGATTCAAGCTATACGGATAACAAAGGAGAAAGGAAGTCTACATCTGGGTATTGTACTTATGTTGAAGGCAATCTTGGTTACATAAAGAAATTAGAAGCAAAATGTTGTCTAGATCTAGTACAAAAGTAAAGTATAGATCTATAGCATAGACTGCATGTAAAATGATGTAGCTCAGGTCCTTAGTAGTTGAATTTGGTTTTTTTGTAGAGGTTCTGATGTCTATGCATTGTGACAATCTGGCAATAATATTTATTATTAACAATCCTACATTCTACAAGCTTACCAAACACATTAAGTTTGATTGTCACTATGTGCATGAGAGGGATTATTGATGCTTCATATACTTAATCTTCAGAGTAGTTGGCAGATATCTTCACCAAAGGTTTAAGTGTCGGGGTATTTGAGCAAGATAGGCATGATTAATATATATACTTTAGCTCGAGGGGGAGTATTAGATATGCTATCAGTTATGTATATAAGTTAGATGAGTTATTTGATATCCATGTAATGGAAGTCTCCCATATATATGTTATTCTTCTCATACTATTGAATTAGTTTTCATTCTTTATCCTAATCTTATAGTTTCCTCTAAAGAGGACATCATCATTCTCTAGAGCAGCAGAGAAATGGTTCACCTACATGGTTTTTGAATTGCTTTTGCAACTGCATTCCAAAACATTTCTACAGACTATAAAATGGACACTTTCTTTAATTTTGTTCTTGGTGATTTTATTTTGATTTAAATTGCTAATCACAGTTGAGGATTATATCATAATATTGTTCCTATGCCATGCATCAGTTTTACTACTGATATTTATATGCATGCTGCCATTAAAGTATGAATCTATTCTGCATTCACTTATCCATATGCTGTGCAAATATCATATCCCTTTAAAATATATTTTTTAGTCTGATTAAACATACTTATTTCAACTTTTTGGTGTCATTCTGAACCAGGAAACTCAACTGACACCATATCGGAGGAATATGCAGGATCTTCTTTGTGATTCAAGTATGAATCTATGTTGTATTTATATATGTATCAAGGAAAACATTCCTGCTTCAACCATGTTTTTATCGTTACTAGTTTAACGTTGATGTTTGTATTTGGGGAATGACAGGTATGATTCCTTACCCTGAACCCTATCAAAACATGTTTCAGAGACGACGATTAGGTGCCTTGGGTATCGAATGGCGCCCTCCTTCCTTAAAATTTGCTGTTGGGCCATCCAACAACATAAATGCTGGTGACTATCAGATAATGCCTATTGTGGACCTTGAGAGGTGGGTTGAGAGTCTAGAAGCAATGCCAGAATTTGTTGACGCTATGGACTGGGAGCAAGAAAATGAAGTGCAAAGTGATGATACTGATTCTGAGTATAATGTCACTGAGGAACTTTCTAGTGGGAGGGAGCATTTTAGCTTAAGTATTAGTTCTTCTGGCAACCAGGAGTTCAGTGCAGAAGAGAGTGAAGATAACCATAGTGGTAGAGAAGGCCTTCGCAGATCCAAAAGGAAACAATCTAAGCCAGAAGTGTGTAAATTCATCTTAAGATAAATCTACTTTAATGTGCTTTGTTTTATATCTGACTTTGTTTGCATGTTACAGGTTGAGATTACTACTTCTTCTGGGAGGAGAGTTAAAAGGAGAAACTTGGATGAGCATGATGACACCACAGCTAGGAGTCAGAGAAAAAGACGGACAAGAAATGGAAAGTTGGCTTCAAAGAAAAAATCATCAAAATCAAAGTCACATAGACCTCAAAGGCGTGCTGCACAAAATGCTCGTACCTTTCTCTCTCAGATGGGTGAAGCTTCATCGGATGCAGAAGATGATTTTGACAGCGACACTTTCTCATCAGAGGATGATTCACTCATTCCAGATTCTAATGATCGAAGCAATGATTCAGATAGGTCATTTTTGGATCCTGAGGTAGAATTTGCACGTGGAAAACAAATCAAGAGAAGTGAGGATGAAATTGTCTCCAGATCTTCTCTTCTCAACGAAGCTCAATCGAGCACTGCACCCAAGAGAAGACTAGTTCTTAGGTTGCCATTACGTGATCCTAGAAAGCTTGTTTCTTCAGAAAATACAATTTCCAAAGGTCATGACCAGAATAACCTAATTGTTTCATCAGGAAAAACTGGCTCTGCAGGTGATAACTTGAACCAGATATGCTCAAGACCATGGGAACCGGGTCAGTCTTCTGGGGATCAGCTGCAATGCAACTTATCTCAGAATGTTGCTGGAGTAAGAAATAAGGAAGGAGATCGTACTGAGAAGATTGATTTGCAGCCTGGGTTGTCTGCAGCATACAAGGTTGGCAAAGTCAAGTGGGGAGAAGTAAAGACACGTTCAGCAAAACGCATGCGAACAGGTGATACTTCAATGAGTGAAACATGGCCCATGGGCTTTGAGGATCCTCACATTGTTACAAGCAACACCAATGGACATCATATATCAGAAAATGATTGTCAAACATCATCATCTCATTCTGGAAATCAAGCAAATGGAAATGGTTCAAGTAGAAGAGATTGCCAAAATGTGGAGCTGTCTGCTGTTATTAATTCAGAGGCATTGAATGGTTCAGGAAATCAAGAACCTGCAATACACAAGTCATTAGCCCTTGAGCAAGTGTCACCAAATGCTGATGCACGTGAAAGGGGTCATTTTGGTGTTGCTCACAATGGAATCAAAAGAGAAACAGACCAGCATGTTGTTCAGGATTCTGATGAACTCTATGATACCAAGGATTTCCAAGATACTAATGAGATGCTTGGAATTGATGCTGGGATTAATAAGGTCTCTCTTTTATGTGATGCACAGTGCGTTGACCATTCTCAATATGCAGAAAACAATGTCCAGCCTATTTACAGAAAGTTGAAGGTTACATCAAAAAGACCAATTTATGAGCCCAGCTGCTCATCCTCCAAGTTAACTGATGCAGTAGAAAATCTGAGGAGCGTTGATTGTGCCTTAATGTCCAACAGCACCATGCAAGCAGAGCATGACATTCCCTCAGTTCCTGAAGAGGATGCCTGCAATAGTGGAAGTTCGGACCATGGTGATTGGAGCAATGGATTGAGAAAATTTAGTAGCAGGAAGAACAATAATGTTTATTTTAGATCAAAGTCTTCTAGGGGTAGAAGGTCTTTAAGACGAGATATCCGAAGCATGGAGGAAACTAATTCAAACTGTGAGAGCCGTAGTGGTGACCACAATGTGGATTTCGTTGATGACTCAACAAATAAGTTCCACTACACGAGATCCTCAGGTGCAAGGGCTGTTACAGATAAACCGAATAGTAGTTTCAGAACAAGGAGAAATCACAATTCTACAGAAGCATCTAAGACTGGGTTGAGGTTTTCATTTCATGGTGTTGACTCACTCCAGCACAATGATAGGAAGAAAACTTCAAAAGTGACTGTTGGACTGAGGTCTGCAAGGAACAGGAGAGAGAACTATAATGGTTGTGAACTGAGTCCTCTAGATAAAAGGAATACAGAGGATCCAGTAAATAAAGCATCGTGGTTGATGCTATCAGGGCATGAGGAGGGTTATAGGTATATTCCCCAGCTAGGTGATGAAGTTGCATATCTAAGACAGGTACTTTTTACCTTTTGTCAAGTATTTCTGCTCCTGTCGTTTCTTGTTTATCTTACTGGAGTTGTCTAAGTTCCCGACAATAGCAACCTTTAAAAGGTGTTTAATGGGCCTAGGATATGTTGATGGGGTCACAGGAAAGAAAACTGTGTTAATGTGGCAGGCATTTGAATAACCTTTACATACTTTTTTTTTTTTAATATTTCTTTCAGGGTCATGCTGAGTATTTAGAAGCTACAAATTTAAATGAGCCTGGGCCTTGGGGATTGACAAAGGGTGAATTAAGAGCTGTAGAATTTTGCAAAGTTGTATCTCTCCATTACTCTACACTTCCTGGATCCGGTGAAAGCTGCTGCAAACTCATCCTTAGCTTTACTGATCCTTCATCATGTGCTTTTGGTAATACCTTCAAGCTTACATTGCCTGAGCTTACTGAAATCCCTGATTTCCTTGTGGAAAGAACGAGATATGATGCTTCTATTGAAAGAAATTGGACCCATAGAGATAAATGCCAAGTTTGGTGGAGAGATGCAGATGGTGATGGTAGTAGTTGGTGGGAAGGTCGTATTATTTCTACAAAAGCTAAATCTCTTGAATTTCCTGAAAGTCCATGGGAAAGATATGTCATTCAATACAAAAATGATTCATCGGGTCACCATCAACATAGTCCATGGGAGCTTCATGATGCTGCTGCACAATGGGTGCATCCTTGTATAGATGATTCAAGAAGAAGAAGGCTTTTGGCATCATTTTACAAGTTAGAGCAATCTTCGGTAAGGAATCAGGTATAGTATAAAATACTTGGCTCTTGATGTTTATGATTGTTCTTGGCGGTTGGCCTGTTTACGATACAGCAGCTTCAATTCATAATTTCCATTGGAAAATGCAGGACATACTTCAAAGATTGACTCAAGTTTCACAGAAGTCTGATTTTCTAAATAGGTAATATTTTCCTGCTTTGCTTCTTAAGTTATGTTTTTCTTACCATTTGTCATGTTGCTTGTATTCATAGCTATGGCAAACTTAGAACTGTTTCAGTTTGTCAACAAACCTTGTTTGGTGGTGACTGGTAAGTGGTTAGGCGAAGGGAACACATTATTGAAATGTAAAACGTGCAGAAGTGGGAAATGGGGCAGAAGGGTTGATGTAATTCTGGACTTATCATCATAAATCATGACAACAGCAGAAAAGGTCATTTTGCAAAATATTTTACCACTCACATGAGGAACCTAACTTATATCACTATGTATTACAGGAAACTAATTAGAATTGATTTTACTGGTACTGGACGGTATATTTTGAGGATCTGATATAACTGGTTAAACTTCTTCTTGTGTATGTGGTGAAGCACCAATAGCTTGTAATAGGCTAACAATGGGATTGTGCTAGAGGCAGAAAAATATAGCAGGTTTTTGGCTGTCTGATCACCTTAGAAAAGGTGGCAATAAAAGACAGGAGTTGCCAAATATCAATAGCTTTTCACATGTAATCCCATTATTTTTTTTCTGAATTGAGTTGAAGGAGAGTATTACTGGTGGGGAAGTAGCTATAAATTGGGACTTATTAATTTAGGGTACACCCACTGATCCAAAAAGTGGACAAAACAGCCCTTTTTTTTCATGGCACGATTTTGTTTTGCACTTATAGTCTTTAAACGGATTTTAAATGGGTCAGGTCCATTTAAACGATCGTAAAAAACTGTCGTTTGCTTTAATAGTATGTTGACTTATTTGATTATCTAGGTGTTTGGTTGTTTACTTGTGCATGTTATTAATTTAGTTATTTAGTTTATGTTTTTGAATTAAATTACTCATGGTTGAATGGTAATTATACACTAGTGATTGAATGATAATTAGTAATTACACATGTTCAAGTTATGTGTATTGAATCGAATTACTTTTGGTTGAATGATTATTTTATATATTTAAGATGATTGTTGGTTGTGTGTATGTTATTCATTTATTTTATTTTTTTAATTTCCAACTTTTTTCATTAAATGCCTATTAAATTCCTTTTTAATCAAAAAATATTTAGAAACTAAATCTCTATAGCTTTCCTGTTTTTAAAACATTGGGTGCACCTAGGTTGGGTTAAGGAAAACCATGTG
>JAMKQA010004017.1:0-16065 GCA_024699735.1 Posidonia australis
TAGGGTTGTTGGAAATCCCTTAGTGTTTTTGGAATAATTGAGCATGGTAAATTTGATAAATTTTAGTATAGTATTGGATGACAGCATGTTAAATGCCTAGGACACCAGCGTTTAACATTGAACACCCACTCTCCAACATTATACACCTCTACACTGAGTTCCCATTTGTTTTCTTGCCATGACAGCATTAGTGGATTTTCAGATGGTTTCTAATGCATGTAGAAGTTGCTTTATGTGGCCTAGACCTGTAATTGGCTCTCTAGCAAGTTGATATAGATGGACATTAGGAATAATTAATTATGGTGCAGTGGAGGTGGTCAAAGTATTAAATGCTTGGGATACCAGTATTTAACGTTGAACGCTAGCTCTCCAATGTTCAACACTTTTGACTATATTTATGCTAAGCTATGAGATTTAATTGATAAGAGGGAACCTAATAATTGATAGCATGTCATAATAATGAGAATAGCAACTCAGAATCAAACCCTAAATTAATGTTGAGTGTTTCAAGATTTGATTAGTACATATATATATATATATATGTATGTATTGATCTTGGAAAGATAATTAAAATGGACACAAGAACCAATAGGAGAATCATTAGAATGGCTTTAGTAATGGCCTAAAAAGAATTAGCAAGATTCTATTTAAGATATAGAGGTTATAAAAGATAAAATGACTTAAAAGTAATAAGTCACCTTTCTAATCGCCTAGAAAGAATAGTAGGGATCATGATATATTCTCTGAGCCTAGAATCAGTTAGTTTTGTTGGGGTGCACTGAAAGGGTCATTCAGTGGCATTGCCTCATTTTGTTCGGCACTGATCTAGTTGTGCTCTCGAGGGACACGAGCCAGTAATTGTCCTCCACTTTGGCACCAAAACAGGGAGTTTTGGTTAAGTTTGATTGAGCTTATAGTCTTGGAAACCTAGTGGGACTTTGAGGTTGTTGCTTTGGTTTTAGTGTACCAAAAAGAAGTCCACCCAAGGGCTTGAGTTCGACTAATGGTGGTGTAGGTCAGTCGATTGTTTTTCAAAAAAACAGCTGATTTAATATACCGAATGAGTTCGGTATGTCGAACCAGAAACTTTCAGCATACCGAATGAGTTTGGTATGTCGAATCAGAGTCTTGGACCACTTTTAGATTTGGTGCATTTCAGCATATCGAAATAGTTTAGTCTGTCGAATTAGACTCCTGAGATAGAATTCTGATATTTTTGCAAGAAGATTTTGAATGCCTGATTTATGTATTTTTGGCATGTGTTTAGCAAGAGTTGGTTTGAGCTTTGAGAAAGAGTTTTTTAGAAGAAATGTTTTCTAAAAAAGAATAGATTTTTAAAAAGAGATTCCCTGTGATGGGAATAGATTTAGAAAAGAGTTTTAGAAAAGAATTTAAAAAAGACTTGCATGGTTTTGTAAAGAATTTGAAAGGTTTTCCAGAGTTTTTGTTGTTGAGGCTAAAAGACTGATGGGGCGTGTTGATAGGACCAAGGGGTGTGATGACATCCTTGAGGTAGTCGAACACTTTACTTAGGTTGAGGCTAGAGACCAAGAGGGTGTGGTAAGTGTTCATCGAATCTTGAAGGTATGAGACTCCTGGATAATCATACACGAGACCAACGTTGAGGTCAGCGGGTCGAGGGCCGGCTGGACTTGGAGGTATGAGACTCCTTTTGTCCAAGTACCAAAGACCTAGAGTACTGACTGTACGCAGAGACACGTGACAGCAAGCCAAGGGATACAAACACATGTGTAAAAGTCCTATACAAACTTATATGTCACTGAGTACTGACATATATGTTTAGATCTCATATAGATTGACAATAATGAAATGTTTAGATCACATATATTCTATAATACCACTACATATAATATCACATCATGTATCATTTGACACTATATTCAATAATAAAAACACATGTGTACAACATATGAGTCCTATAGCTCATATTGCCTTTATATGCAATGTTGCGTAATTTATTATTCAACCCTATATTCGATGATATAAATCTAGCTATGCATTCAACACATGATTACATGAATTTTTCTGACATTATATTTGATCACTCGATGCTCACTCATCCCTAAATGATGATCTCTCTTCCCCATATGATGCTCACTTGTCAAAAACAACATCTGCTTGTTCCAAATGATGCTCGCTCGTCAGACTCGATGTCCACTCGTCACAAACGATGCTTACTCGTCAGAAACGATGCTCGCTCGATCTACACCTCTTCATCCCAAATGACGCTTGCTACCAGGCTATGTTTGACAAAACAACTTGTTTGTTGTTGATTGACTACAACATTACCCATATTATTAAATAATGCTAGAGCACATAATTTTATCGACATTATATTCAATTAAACATATGTTTGATCTAATGCTTTACACCATGACAATATATTCGAGCATACTTGTTTGACATCATATTTGAACATATGAAAATCACATCCATATGTTGTTCAACCTCGAATTAGATTGAGCGATTGATTGCATAATTTTATTTATTTCAATATTATATTCGAAACATACATGTAAACCATAATTAATACATTATATTCGTGATTATATATGAATCTTTTTTCCATTCTCTATTAATGCATCAACCTTTATTATATTATTATTGGATTACATGTGCGACGATCATGAATGAGGATCTCCTATGATAATTAACAAACTTTCATCAAAAGTGATTTAGGAGAAGTTTGAATAATAAAAATTAATGACAATATTTTGAGATTTATTGAAAAATACAAATTCCACATGAAATGCAGAAAGAACTCACAAACATTAATCTCGATATGTAAAACGGATCGGGTTGGGCCAGGCTAGATTTAATAAAGTCCTGACCCTACACGGTCCATGGCCCACCACTAGGCTGGGTTGTGAACCTAACGGGCCAAGCTAGGCAAGGTCGATCCATTTTTTAAAAAGTTAACAAAAAATATTAAATATTTAAATATTTGATATATACATAAAAAATTGAAAAATATGTAAGATATTCAACATTTTACATTTTTACATTTTGTTGTTTTACATCAATATAAATAATCATAAGTAGAACCCATTCCCATTGAAGTTGATGTTGTCTCCTTATCTTTTGATTTGCCGTTTAAATTTAGTTTTTAAAGACGATCAACCACATTATACCAGTCCTTCAAGTATACGGAAACTTTTACAAACTTTTCAGATAATTTACATCTTTTATTACTTAAAACTCTTCTACTTGTACAAAATGCAGACTCCAACACTATAGTAGACATCAAAATTGTTGGCAAATCTTTAACTACTTTAGAAATTACAAGAAACTTAATTGCAGTACTAGACTATCATTTCAATATATCAAAGTTATTCATTTCTAGTTTACTTAAAGTAAACTCACATTCTAAATAATTTTCTAATTTATTATTAGTGGTTGATTTTACGTATTTTTTTCTTATTTAATCTATTTCAAAATGAATTATCACTACTATTAGTAGCATGTATTACTACAAAACTAGATGTGTAAGCACTAAAACTATCTTCACCATAATTGCTAACATATTCTTCAAATAATGTGTATAAAGTTTGCTTAATTTTATTATTAAATGTGTATAAAAAAAGAAGAAAAAAAAGTACAACAATGATTGTTTTCTAGCCATTGTGTGTGTTGTGTGTATGTTTTCCTGTCGTTGTGTGTGTGTGTATTTATTTATTTATCTATATCTATAACAAAAAATCAAGACCAATCTTACTCGACATGACCTATCTCTCTCCCAGTGGGCTTAACCTGTGTCTACTTGGACAGGCCTTGCAAGCTAGACCCTTAGACCTGGCACGTCTATGGTCAGACCTAGGCTTGAGCCAGTTCGACCTATATTTTTCGTGGACTAGGCTAGGATGGACTTTTTCACATACTAGACAAGACAACTTAGGATCGTTCCAACTTGATTTCTAAGGTCATATGATCCGACCCGATTTCCATGAATCCGATTTCCATGTCTATGTTCACCTAGATAATTGTCTCCATGGATCATTTTGGAAACTAATCTGTAACAATCCAATGGTGTTTTGGACATCAAAAGGAAATGACTTCGCCTTTCCTGTTTTCCGCATATATCGGTCACACCTGTCGTATGAGTTTATTTATTAACGATTGGAGCTTGAAGAAACAAATGAAATTCCAACCCCACACACACACACACACACAGTAGATTGGAAGGAACAACCCCGCAATCAAAGGGAAAGGACATCACACACAAGCCGCAACTACTACTCTTTCAAAAAGTCCCTCATAACTACATCACTGTCCTCTCTAATGACCCAAAAAGGGAAAATTAAGACACTGGATCTTGGCTTGAAAACGAAAGATTAATGATATCAATCTCAATCCAAAGTCTACATCTCGACCCCTGTCCAACAGTACAAAATAAAAAAAGAAAAGAAAAGAGAGAAGATGAAATTGCTCATCGTACCCCTTGTCCCGTATAGGTTGGCCCCACCACCAGGGAAAAAATGCAAAAAGAAACCAAAAGCCAAGTTGTCCCACCTTGACTATTCTAATGGTCAAAAAGTCATAATCCAGTAATAATCCACCTCCTCTAATGACGTAACAATAAAACAAACACCATCCACTCGTCACCCAAACACGCCCCCCACCGTGTCTGTTGGGAGTGTTTGTTTGGCGTGTAGAGAGAGAGAGTGAGTGAGTGAGTGAGGAAGGGCACAAGGCACAAAGCACAGAGCTCTGTGTTGCAGCTGTTGCATTTCTTCTCTCCTCCTCCATTCCAATCTCTTGGTCTTGTTCTTCTTCTTCACACAACCCATTTCACAACTTGTACAATGGAGAAGAAAAGTGGGTTCTTTTCGACACTGAAGCAAGAGGTGGTGCGCGGCCTCTCCCCCTCCCGCTCCCGCCGGAGCAAGTCCCCCATCCCCGCCCTGCTTCGCCGCCGATCCGCCACACGCCACCGAACCTACGACGACCACCAGTCCACATGCAGCGGCAGTGGTGGGAGCTACTTCTCCTCCGACCCAGTTGCTGCGAGGTGCAGCGGGGGAGGGGCGAGGCCGGTAGTGGAGGTTCTGGCGCCGCTGATGGAGGGCCCGCCAGGGGAGGAGGGGGATGGGGAGGCGGAGGGGAGGAAGGAGGGTTGGGGGCAGTGGGTGAAGGGTCAGCTGCTGAGGGGGCCCTCGTCCGAGGCGTTCGCGGCGGCCGCGGGGGGAGGCGCGTACAAGAGGTCGGATCTGAGGCTGCTGCTTGGTGTCATGGGCGCACCTCTTGCCCCGATTTATGTTAGCTCCATGGAGCCCTTCCCGCACCTTAGCATCAAGGACACGCCCATTGTGAGCTTCTCTCTCTCCTTTTTTTTTTTTTTTTTGTTGTGAGCTATTTGTGGTTGTTGTTTGTGTTGGCTTCACCTTCTATTTTAGGGGAAAAGGACTGGGTTTTTTTTCGTTTTGTGTTTGGATCTGCTCGAATGGGTTTTAGAGATTTACCAAGATGGCACATTTTTGAAGCCTTTCTTGCACAAATTTTTGTTTTTTTATTGTGGATTTTTCTGTGTATGTCATTTCTTTGAGCTTGGTGGATTGTGGATTACTGTTTTGTGGGTGTCGATCAGTTCTTCAGGTTTTAGGTCGGATTTACTCAAATGGGTTGAGATGGATTTCTTAATGGGCACAGGTGGAATGCTTAATCTCTCAAAATCATTGTGCTTTTGTTTAAGATCTTGGTTTCTCTTATGGACACATGTTTCTGCACTTTCGTAACACATGACTGATTTTGTTTTGCTTAGTCCAGTACCACTCCCAGGGGACACCACCATTGTGAGTCGTGTGACGTCTATGGATTTCTGTCTTGGGGTTTGTTCTCTTTCACGCCTTTTTCAGGCAAAGCCCTTGTTTGCCGTATTTTGACCTGGATTTCCTCAATTGGGTATTGGAATTTCTTTAACGGCACAGTTGGAATTCCTGTCCTAATCGAATTGCAATATTTGTTTAAGAATTTGGTGCCCTTGGGCTTTCTGCATTCTCTAAGCCATCCCTAAGATTGCGTGGATGTTTGGTTCCAATTTCAGGAGAGTTCCTCTGCCCAGTACATACTACAGCAGTACCTGGCAGCTTCTGGTGGACAGAAACTTCAGAACTCCATTAAGAATGCTTATGCCATGGGGAAGGTGAAAATGCTGGTGTGTGAGTTTGAGACTGCAACCAAGGTCATGAAGAACTGCAGCTCGAGTAGAGTGGCCGAATCAGGTGGATTTGTCCTTTGGCAGATGAGCCCTGACATGTGGTATGTGGAGCTCTCTGTTGGTGGAAGCAAGGTGCATGCTGGCTGCAACGGCAAGCTTGTCTGGAGACACACCCCATGGCTTGGGGCTCATGCTGCCAAAGGTCCTGTTCGCCCTCTGCGTCGTGCTTTGCAGGTGAAATAGTGTTTGCTCCATGAATTTGTTCTCAATAGAAACTATTCTCTTTCTTCAAGCGAAGTGTATTGTTCATCCCATATTTCTAACATTTTATTTGTGTTTCTTGAGCAGGGCCTTGATCCAAGGACCACGGCTAGAATGTTTGCCAATGCAAGATGCATTGGAGAGAAGAAGCTTAATGGGGAAGATTGTTTTGTCCTCAAGCTTTCTGCAGATCCTCAGAATTTGAAGGCTCGAAGTGAAGGCCCTGCTGAAATCATACGACATTTTCTCTTCGGTTACTTCAGCCAAAGGACGGGTCTCCTTGTCCATGTAGAAGATTCACACCTCACACGAATCCAATCAAGTACATGTGGTGATGCAGTATACTGGGAGACTACTATCAATTCTTTCCTTGATGATTACCGCCCCATAGATGGTATGATGATTGCACATTCTGGCCGTTCAGTGGTCACTCTCTTCAAATTCGGTGAGATGGCAATGAGCCATTCAAAAACAAGGATGGAGGAGGCATGGACCATTGAGGAGGTGGCATACAATGTCCCTGGCCTCTCTGTTGATTGCTTCATACCTCCTGCGGATATCAGATGCAGGTCAGTGGGTGTACCTGTACAGGCCTGTGAGTTGCCTCGTGGGGATAAAGGAAAAGCAATGTCAATGGCGAGCTCTCACAGGTCAAAGGTAGCAGCCGTTGGCCAACAACATGATAATCTTGACAATGTTGTATGGAGGGTGGAAATATGAAGGATGGTTGATTTCATTAGGTCTGAAAGAATTAAGAACAGAGTAAAGTTTCCACGTGGATAGTCACTGGATTGAATTTCCCATCATAGAGTCCTAGCTTAGAGATTTAGAAGGGACGCAGTTTTACAAGTTCTTCGAACAGCTGTTTGGTTGCCCTCTGTAAATAGGAGCATAGTTGTACTTGGAGCTTCTTGCAGCATGCCTTACTGGATCTTTACACATAGGTTTCTTTGTTCATTTGGTTTCCTATTGACAGGGAATTCCTCGGTGGTCATGGTAGAGATCCTAGTGTTGATGCCTGATGCCTTCGATTCTAGTACTAATTCCATTCCGCCATGGCGATTAAAGAGACTGACTATTCGTATGCAACTATTCAGATTGTATTCTGAATTCTTAGTTTGTTTTTGTCTGTTCGCTAATGCTTTTCAGTGAGAGAATTGTAACCAGATTCAGATGTAGAAGATTGTAATGTGGCTCTTCTAAGGCTATGGATTTAATTTATTCAGTTCAGCTACCAAAATTTCATGTATAACGGTCGACTTTTATCGGCAACGCAATAGATGTTGATGTATTTTTAGATCCCTTATTTGTAGGTGTAAGTTGTGTGTTATATGGCTATATTAATCTTTTCAGATGCAGTCTTCTGGTTATTGTAAGGCACTGTACTTTTACTTCGTTTCTGAATCTGGGAGAAAAAAATATGAGAGTATATTCTGCTGAAGAAAGAATCTAGTGCCTGACGGAACTGTGCAGTCTCGCTTGCCATTATTTTCAGTTATTACAGTCATTATTGTATGATGTGATCATGTGGCTTCCTTAGCGAGTATTTTTCAGCCTGTCAGGGCGGGCTGTCAAGTACCTAATTAAGCTTAAGGAAGCTTCCAAATTTTAAGTCAATCCCACTGTTGTCTATAAACAAGCTTTTCTTGTGTGTTGGTTCTATTTAGGGTTGTAATGGATTAGGTTAAATTCATTAATCTATTTGATTCAACCTGTTATTTTAAGATATGGATTGAAAAATCTTATCAGACCATTAATCTATAATTTGTTAACTTATAAATTTAATGAGTTAGGTCATGAGTTGGACGCATGATTTAACTTGTTAACCTGTTAGAATAAGATTTATTTTAAAATTTTACAAAATTAAGGGAAAATTTAAACCAATCTTCTTAATATTGCTGACTTAGTGTTTAATACATTTTATGTATGCCTTTTCTTCTATTAAAAATATTGAAGTTTTTTTATTTTTTAGATATTATTAATTAACATTATTGGTTATTTATTTGTGCTTTATTGGTTCTTGCACCTTTTAATGTTTAGAATATATTTATTTAGATGATTGTTACAAAGATATCATACAATACATGTTTTATGTAAGTTGATTTTGTGATAATGATTTATCATTATATTATATATTAATCCATTTAATCCGTTAATCCACTCATAACTTATTACTCAAATAGATTGAATAAGGTTACGAATCAAGGTTTAGAAAAACAAATCATCATCTGACTTGTAACTCATTATCTCAAAACAGATTTGAGTCATGAATTAACTCCTAATCTGACATTGACCTCTAAACTGATCCATCAGAACTCCTAATTCTATTTCTATTTGATGAGATGGTTGTTAGACATGGAACCAAGTATTTTTGGAGGGTTGTAAACAACTGAGCATGACAGGTTCAGATTTGATCAAGACAATTCATATCTCAAATACAGACATAATCTTCGCCAATAGATGCTTAAAACTTGGGAATGAAGTTGAGAATAATAGTAAAATACATTTTTTTTCCCAGTGTGGTCGATGCTCGCAGATCTTGGCCGTTGGATTAAAAGTCAAGGTTGCAACAATGTCTTGTTTTTTGACTATTTTTTTACCATTGAATACTGTTGTGATCAACGAGTGAAATGTCGATCTTTTTACGGTTGTAAAAAGCACTGACATCACCGATTGATGCTCTAGAAAAATATTACCAAGATGAAAGCCATATACATAAGGATTATGGTGGAATGGAGGATATACTTGTTTACGAGGAGTAAGTGCCGATACATGTGAATTAATACGAACATGTGAAGAACTAATGAGGTTTAAGTGGTACTTTTTCCTTGTTTTTTAGTCTTATAGACTGAATTAGTGTAGTCTAAAATAAGGTACATTCATAAATACATGTGTTAAATTTTATTACAATCAGAATATAGTATGTAATAGTCACAAGTTTTAGTAATTTTTGAGTCAATACACTGGAATCAACGGCAAAAACACTAAAATTGTGAATGTATGGGAGAACGTATGATGGACTAAAATGTGGTATTCTGGATTAATTTTTTTTTTTAAAATAAAATTGGTTGTGGGTGAATAACAGCTACATTTCTTTGGTATGAGAATTGAAAAATTAAACAGGAAACAATTCTTTATTTTATAATAAAAGAAGCTAAATGCTAAATATTTTTATCCACCTCATGATCAATATTTCACCACTTTTAACCTTTTCTACCATTGAATAAAGTTTTTGATTTTAACCGTTTGAAATTTACTACAATGGAGCCCCCTTAGATGCAGTGATAATGATAATCGAATTGTAGTAAAATATCATTTATACTATGTATCACAATTATTCAAATCATAAGGTTAATTTGTTTTAATGATAATTTTTAACTGTAAAAATAGTGAGTACATCTATACGACCGACTGACTGACTGTAGAGGGCTGACGGCTGAAGTGAACATTCATAGTTTTTTTTTTTTTTTTAAAATTCCTTAGTCTAACTGGTAGAACTTACTCCAATGAATCTACCAATATCTACACCACTTGGCTTAGAACTCGAGTCCTTAGAACACATGTTTTACAAGACTACCCAACGACCCTACAGCGGTAGGTAAAGTGAACGTTTCATATGCATATGCTAACAAGACAAATATCGATTCACTTCAACCCCTAAGCAGCTCTTAACGAAGGCATTTGGAAATGACAGAAGTTTCGTTTTTTATATTTTGAGACAAAGTAACATAATTTCCTAGTAGGGACTGCGAGATCGGGGTCTAATTAAACCATGTGTGATCGTGCTATGTTTGGCAGACACTCAGAATTGCACAAAACATTGTTCATCTGGTCAAGCACAACCTGCACTTCTCTTGGAACTACAAAAAACATCTTTGGCATGACATAAAAGAAAAAAAAAGGATGGCAGAACCATAATAGGAAGAACAGGAGAACCAAAAATAATTCAGGTATAATGACAGAGAAAAATAGGAAGAATTGTCGATTCAAGCTAGGTGGAGGAACAGGTCCAATCCATAGGTTACTTGCGACCAATTTCAGTGAATGGATTGCTGGTTGTCACAAGATTTCCCAAAAGGCCAAAAAGGAGCCATTATAGTTTTTTTTGCAAACACTAAATTATATATTACTTAGTTATGAAACCGCTACTAAGGTAGAAAAGTATCGCAATAGAGTATTTGATGCAAAAATGCTAAAATGGTTGCAAATATTATAAAATATATCACGAATTATACAGACCAACGACAAAAATTCCAATGAGTCCATCATTTTAGAATATAAAAAAAGATTCAACCAGTAGTCGAATCATAGTCTACATTTAGAGGGTCTTCCACAGCAACATTAGGAATAGGATCAGCAGCAGTAGTAGTGGCCATAGAAGGGATACCAATAGAATATGCAATAATTTGAGTGGCCAAGTCAGTCTTAATTCTTTTCCATTCCTATTGCATACTGGCAATCTCAACAGACATCCTCTCTCCTAAAAAGACCAGAGCCAATATTTCCTGACCAAGAAGATATTAGAAGGATAATATTGGTAATAATATTTGGGTCAATCAAAGTATTTCTAAATATAATGTTATTCCCAACTTGCTATAAGGACCACAATATTGCTGGAATGAGTATATTCCAATCAATTTTAAATAGCTGATGCTTACTATACAAGTATAAACCATATAATCCTGAGATTTCCATTGAAGATAAATCAATAGAATTATCTAGAAAAAAAATCCAAATCATCTTTATACAAGCACAATGTAAAAATAAATGTGCAGTAGTTTTCCACTAAAGCCCGTAGATTGAACATTCAGTTGGCCCGGTCTAGCTTTTTTTTTGATAAATTAACTTTAGTAAGGACTCTATTATTATGTAACGACCCTCAAGTCGCTACTACAAAACCTAGCTATAAATTTTCATTTAATTATTTATTTTATCTTTATTATTAACCAATAATGACATTAATACTGTAGTTAACGCTAAGTACTCTCAACAATAAAATAAAACCACTAAACAACAGAAATAAAACTAAACTAACACTCACATGAATCCCTGATGCGTGGCAGCGTGACTCCTCCTGTATGCACTAGCAACCAACATTTACTATCCTACACCTGCCAAAACACACAAAACAAAGTATACGTGAATAACCATTCAACGGTCACCCAGCACGCACGTCACCTACAATTCAGCATTCTATGCCGAGGGCAATCAAGCACAGCCATCACATTCAAATACCATCAAACTAAGAAGGCAATTTACCGACGCCTAGTACACAAGTACTGACATCTCTCTCGGATGCCGCAACACCAAATCAAGCAGTCTACTATTGCCCAACATGTCACAAAATCATGAAACCATGCATTTAAAACCATTCTTTTCTTTTCCTTTTCAAAACCATGTCCATGTACTTTTAAAACTTTTTATGCATGTCCGAAAAGACTACTCTCGTCATCCCAAGCCCAAAACCACACCCAAGCACAACTACAAAGACTCTGCTTTGCACAACATGGTCTCCTCTAGACCCAAGTATAAAACCAAGTCACGGAGCCTCTACTCCCAAACCATGGAACCACTGCTCCAAAAATACTATGCCTTAATAGGCACCAAAGCCACGACCTCTTCTAAGCCTAAAGCATGATTTCCTGAACTAGAACTCCGCATAAAACACAAGCACAAATAGTGTGTCGAATTGCCTAGCGCCAAGCAAACAACATTGACCACAAGTAATCCACCGAGGAGGGACTACGACGTCTACATTGCCACGATGTGCCACCCTATGCAGGAACTGCATCGTCCCGCAATTCTCCCATCAGGAGAATCCTCAGCAAAGGCAACCCCTCTTGGGATGGCAGTCCTGTCTCTCAGGACGCTACCAGCTACCTGGCACGCGTCCCACCCACATTGGCCACCATAGGGTACGCCTCCTCATGGCGTCTTTCACACGATGCTCAAGAAGTTTCATACCTTCACACCCGACAACACCCAAACTTTAGTGCTCACAACGATAGAAGGAGTATCATACTTCCCCGTCATGCAACGAAACACTTCAACCTGCGGACCACAATCCTAACCTCGAAACGACAGTCAAGGAGTGTCATACTTCTAAGACCCGATGAATCTCAGCTTCTGGTATCTCAACCCTCAACGTAAACAGAAAGCACCGGAAAACTCTTTCCAAAATCATTTCTAAATCTGTACTTTTCTCTTTCTAAAATTCTCTTTTGGAAAATCTTTTCAAAACCATTAAATATCCTTTAAAACTCAAGAAACATTGTTCTCAGCGATGGCACGGAAACTAAAGGGCAAGAAACCACAAACAAAACATAGCCTCGATTGCTCTCCTGTTAGGCCCAAGCAAAAATACCTTGAGAGCATTTGGGTTCACGAGCACCACGCTCAATTCATGACCACAACATAAGAAAACACCAACAAAAAACATTTTCTAAGTGTCAAACTCACCTAGAAGACACCATAGCAAAGCAAACACAATCAGAACTATACGCTCTGGCACCAAGTGTAAGAAACCTACTAGCTCGTGTCCCTCAGGAGTACAGCCAGATCAGCTCAAACACCAGGACAGTGCTATTGAATAATCCATTCAGTGCACCACACACAAAACCACACAAGCCCTAGGCCTAGGGATGTTATCATTATCCCTAAAGTCCAATCTAAACCATCTAGGGATAGAACCTATTATTTCTAAATCATTTTATCTTTTGTTCTACTTGCACCCTAGGTGAGATATTGCAATTCATTTTAGGTAAACCCTAGACCATTCTAATGATTATCCTAATCATTTACATTCTAGGATTATCTACAAGGTAAAAGTACTAGCTACAACACTCAACTACCCAAAAGTCTAGGACAAAACTCACCCAAAATGGGCCTAGCCAACTCACGCATCTAGGTTGCACGAATGGCCCACGCCTCAAGCACTCTGCCAAAAAGCAGACAGACCCTGGACTAGAGGCCAAAACCCTTACCGAACCCACTCATCTTGGCTGTGCACACGGCCCGTGTCCTAGGTACTCTGTCAGATTTCAGGTAGAGCCTGAACCAGAACACCAAAAAATTCTCCCAACTGGAAGCCTTGGACGGATCAACCAAACAAAGACCATAAAATCCCAATAAAATATATATTATAGACCCTTGAGTCTACCCCAAAACTCAACAAACAAAACTGAAATCTATTCACCACACAAAGAGATATGAATTTCCAAGCACAGAAAGGTCAAAAAGGACCCAAATCCAACAACCACTATAAATTACCATAAATAGTACAATAAATCACCATAAATTCTCAAGCCCACTCGAAGCATCCAAACACATGCAATCCATACTATCATGCCCCTAGGCATCATTGGAAATTAAAAGAAAGCTTAAGGAGTGTGTACCTCCACCGAAGGCGCAACGACGACGAGTGGTAGAATGGCGGCATGCCTCCCTCCTCTCTGGCCACAAGTAGCTCCTCTCCTCCTCCTCCTCCTCCTCACTATGGCGGTGCGGCGGCAACGGGCTCAATGGTGACGACACAATGGCAGCAGTCCCTCGTCCTCCCTAAATGCAAACTCTCTCTATCTCTCTCTCATCTCCCTTCCTCATCTCTCCCCCTCTCAAATCTCTCCCTCTCTCTCGCTCTCTCACTCTTATTTCTCTCATCTCCCTCTCACGTCCCCTCTCATATCTCTCTGGCATACAGGGGAAGAAGAAGGAGGAGAAGAAGAAGAAGAGGAAGAGGCATAGGTGGGGCAAATGGGAGGAGAGAGAAAAAGAAAGAAAAGAGATAAAGGAGAAAAGAAAGGAAAAGAAAGAGAAAAAAGAAAGAAGCACAGCATGAGACCCAACCACGCGACTTCCCACTTCTGCGTGACTTGTGCCACTAGGGATCCTCCACAAAACCTCCACAGCCTAGGACAAACCTACAAAACTCTTATGGGGCCGACACAACCACATAACACCAAAAAGGCCAAAAATTCATAATCCAGGTATAAGACACCATTGAGAATGTGTCCCGCATTAGGCATTAGGGCCTCCAATGCCAACACACCTGAATCTCATCTTAATTATCTGGCCAAGGCATCATTTCTAAACTAGGTTATTATAGCCTAACCCCCATAAAGGAATTTCACCCTTGAAAATCTCTAGGCGAAACACCAAGGGTACCAAAATTAGGACGTCATTAGAACAACCCAAACCAAAACACATCGGTGCCATCCAAAACTCATGACCTGTAGGAGAAATCTCCACCTCACAAAGCCATTTCATCCTACTTAGGTCCAAGACGACACCAAGGACTCATCTCTCTTTGAGTTCGAACACCATCAAAATCCTAGGTGAAGTCCCTTCCGGGCGTAAAAATCTTCACCTAGAGGTTCCAAAACAATGTCTCCCAAAGTCACGAAACATTCGGAGCACCCTTGGAGACACGCAAATGACAGGATTGACCAGGTCCAACCAGCTCTAGCCACACTTCCACTGCGCTACTCTGATGCACAACCTGGTCAACAACCACTGAACTCCACACCTTGTGCTCAGCAACAACTTCCATCACCCTGGAAAACCTCTTCCAATCCAAGGTACAAGAGAAATCTGATTACTGAGACACAATAAAGCTCTTCATGGATTTGGAGTGCACTGACAGACTAGCTAATCATGTGCTATCTGTTAGAAATATCTTTGGTTATTTTGATGATTACACACAAATGTAATTAATTGTTGTAAACTTATACTTAGAAAAAGGATTAAAGCTGTTAAGGACAAAAATCATATATTCTTTAAGATTCTCAGTTTATATCAAAAACGACATACCGAAGAAATTTCGTCATACCATTTAGACAAAAACGGCATACCGTAAGAGAACGGCATACTGAGTCAGGGAAAAATGGAACGTGTGTCAGAAGAAACGGTACACTCATCGACCTTCCGATTCCATGAAGAGGAAAAGAAAATCGACATACCGAAGAAAAAACGGCATACCGAATCAGAAGAAAACGGAACATGCGTCGGAATTCCGAAGAGCTGAGGAATCAAAGGAAAATGCAGAAACGGCATACCGATGGAAAACGACATACCGTTTCAGGAGAAATCGGTATACCGAAATAAAAACGGCATACCGAATTAACCGTAAAATGCAGACTGAAGGACAAAACAACACACCGAAGGACAAAACGACATACCGAAGGACTAGCCGTTTGTGACCGTTATTGTGGTCGTTAGACACAATTGATGAAGGTCATGTGGCTATAAATACAACTCATTTATGCCTCCTTAGGAACAGATATTGAATACTTGTAATTCATCATTTCCTTTAGTCATTTACTCTCCTCACAAGCATTCTGTAAGCAAAGTGTTGTAATCAAGCCTTGTGAGAAAAGATCTCAATTGTAAAGCTTCAAAGAAAGGGCTCTAGCTTCTCGGGGTGTAGAGAAGTGGAAAGGGCAAGAGAGGAGTTGGTGGAACTACCAACAAGTAAGTTCTCCTTCATTTAAGAATAAGGAAAAAATCTCAAGAGGGTCTTGAGGAGTGGACTAGGCGGGGTTGCCGAACCACTATAAATCAATTGTGTTTATCAATTACTCTCATCCCCTTCTTGTGCTTTAAATTCTGTTGTGCATGATAAGTAGAATTTC
>JAMKQA010004019.1:0-19817 GCA_024699735.1 Posidonia australis
GAGAAGCAATCGGTGACAGTTCAAAAGGCAGGATACCGAATACGTCCACCAAGAAGCAACCGGTGACGGTTCAGAAAACAAGATAGACGAACTAGTCAACCGAGAAGCAATCGGTGACAGCTCGAAAGGCAGGATACCGAATACGTACACTGAGAAGCAGCCGGTGATGATTCAAAAAGCTGGATAGACGAACTAGTCAATCGAGAAGCAATTGGCGACAGTTCGAAAGGCATGATACCGAATACGTCGACCGAGAAGCAGCCGGTGACGATTCGGAAAGCAGGATTGATGAACTAGTCAACCGAGAAGCAATCGGTGATAGTTCGAACGACAGGATATCGAATACGTCCGCCGAGAAGCAAGCGGTGACGGTTCAGAAAGACAGGATAGACGAACTAGTCGACCGAGAAGCAATCGGTGATAGTTCGAAAGGCAAGATACCGAATACGTCCACCGAGAGCAGTCAGTGACGATTCATAAGGTAGGATAGACGAACAAGTCAACCGCGAAGCAATCGATGACAGTTCGAAAGTTTGGATACCGAATACGTCCACCGAGAAGCAGCCGGTGGCGATTTGGAAAGCAGGATAGACGAACTAGTCAACCGAGAAGCAATCGGTGACAGTTCGAAAGGCAGGATACCAAATACGTACACTGAGAAGCAGCCGGTGATGATTTAAAAAGCAGGATAGAGGAACTAGTCAACCGAGAAGCAATCGGTGACAGTTCGAAAGGCCGGATACCGAATACGTCCACCAAGAAGCAGGCGGTGACGGTTTGGAAAGGCAGGATAGATGAACTAGTCGACCGAGAAGCAATCAGTGATAGTTCGAAAGGCAGGATACCTAATACGTCCACCGAGAGCAGCCAGTGACGATTCAGAAAGTAGGATAGACGAACTAGTCAACCAAGAAGCAATCAGTGATAGTTCGAAAGGTAGGATACCGAATACCTCCACCGAGAAGCAACCGGTGACAATTCGGAAAGTAGGATAGACGAACTAGTCAACCGAGAAGTAATCGATGATAGTTCAAAAGGTAGGATACCGAATACGTCCACCAAGAAGCAGCCAGTGATGATTCGAAAAGAAGAAAAGACGAACTAGTCAGCCGAGAAGCAATCGGTGACAGTTCGAAAGGTAGGATGCCGAATACGTCCACCGAGAAGCAGCCGGTGATGATTCAAAAAGCAGGATAGATGAACTAGTCAATCGAGAAGCAATCGGCGACAGTTCGAAAGGCATGATACCGAATACGTCGACCAAGAAGCAGCCGGTGACGATTCGGAAAGCAGGATAGATGAACTAGTCAACCGAGAAGCAATCGGTGATAGTTCAAACGACAGGATATCGAATACGTCCGTCGAGAAGCAAGCGGTGACGGTTCAGAAAGACAGGATAGACGAACTAGTCGACCGAGAAGCAATCGGTGATAGTTCGAAAGGCAAGATACCGAATACGTCCACCGAGAGCAGTCGGTGACGATTCATAAGGTAGGATAGACGAACTAGTCAACCGCGAAGCAATCGGTGACAGTTCGAAAGTTAGGATACCGAATACGTCCACCGAGAAGCAGCCGGTGACGATTTGGAAAGCAGGATAGACGAACTAGTCAACCGAGAAGCAATCGGTGACAGTTCGAAAGGCAGGACACCAAATATGTACACTGAGAAGCAGCCGGTGATGATTTAAAAAGCAGGATAGATGAACTAGTCAACCGAGAAGCAATCGGTGACAGTTCGAAAGGCATGATACCGAATACGTCGACCGAGAAGCAGCCAGTGACGATTCGGAAAGCAGGATAGATGAACTAGTCAACCGAGAAGCAATCGGTGACAGTTCGAACAACAGGATATCGAATACGTCCACCAAGAAGTGAGCGGTGACGGTTCGGAAAGACAGGAGAGACGAACTATTCGACCGAGAAGCAATCAGTGATAGTTCGAAAGGCAGGATACCGAATACGTCCACCGAGAGCAGTCGGTGACGATTTAGAAAGTAGGATAGACGAACTTGTCAACCGCGAAGCAATCGGTGACAGTTCGAAAGTTAGGATACCGAATACGTCCACCGAGAAGCAGCCGGTGACGATTTGGAAAGCAGGATAAACGAACTAGTCAACCGATAAGCAATCGGTGACAGTTCGAAAGGCAGGATACCGAATACGTCCACTAAGAAGCAGCCAGTGACGGTTCGGAAAGTAGGATAGACGAACAAGTCAACCGAGAAACAATCGGTGACAGTTCGAAAGGCAGGATACCGAATACGTCCACCGAGAAGCAGGCGGTGACGGTTCGGAAAGCATGATTGACGAACAAGTCAACCGAGAAGCAATCAGTGACAGTTCGAAAGGAAGGATACCGAATATGTCTACTGAGAAGCAGCTGGTGATGATTCAAAAAGCAGGATAGACGAACTAGTCAACCGAGAAGAAATCAGTGACAGTTCGAAAGGCAGGATACCGAATACGTCAACCGAGAAGCAGCCGGTGACGATCCGGAAAGCGGGATAGAGGAACTAGTCAACCGAGAAGCAATCAGTGACAGTTCGAAAGGCAGGATACCGAATACGTCCACCGAGAAGCAGGCGGTGACGGTACGGAAAGGCAGGATAGATGAACTAGTCGACCGAGAAGCAATCAGTGATAGTTCGAAAGGCAGGATACCTAATACGTCGACCGAGAGCTGCCAGTGACGATTCTGAAAGTAGGATAGATGAACTAGTCAACCAAGAAGCAATCGGTGACAGTTCGAAAGGTAGGATACTGAATACGTCCACCGAGATGCAACCGTTGACAATTTGGAAAGCAGGATAGACGAACTAGTCACCCGAGAAGCAATCGATGATAGTTCAAAAGGCAGGATACCGAATACGTCCACCAAGAAGTAGCCAGTGACGATTCGGAAAGCAGAATAGACGAACTTGTCAGCCGAGAAGCAATCGGTGACAGTTCGAAAGGTAGGATACCAAATAGGTCCACCGAGAAGCAGCTGGTGACGACTCGAAAAGTAGGATAGACGAACTAGTCAACTGAGAAGCAATCGGTGACAGTTCGAAAGGAAGGATACCGAATACGTCCATCTAGAAGCAGCCGGTGACGATTCGAAAAGTAGGGTAAACGAACTAGTCAACCGAGAAGCAATCGGTGACAGATTGAAAGGTAGGATACCGAATACGTCCATCGAGAAGCAGCCGGTGATGATTCAGAAAGTAGGATAGACGAACTAGTCAACCAAGAAGCAATCAGTGAAAGTTCGAAAGGTAGGATATCGAATACGTCCACCGAAAAGCAGCCGGTGACGATTCGGAAAGTAGGATAGGCGAACTCGTCAACTGAGAGGCTATCGGTGACAGTTCGAAAGGAAGGATACCGAATACGTCCACCGAGAAGCAGCCGGTGACGATTCGAAAAGTGGGATAAACGAACTAGTCAATCGAGAAGCAATCGGTGATAGTTCGAAAGGCTGGATATCGAATACGTCCATCGAGAAGCAGTCGGTTACGATTCAGAAAGTAGGATAGACGAACTAGTCAACCAAGAAGCAATCAGTGACAGTTCGAAAGGTAGGATACCGAATACATCCACCGAGAAGCAGCCGGTGACGATTCGGAAAGTAGGATAGACGAAGTAGTCAACCGAGAAGCAATCGGTGATAGTTTGAACGGAAAGATACCGAAGACGTCCATCGAGAAGTAGGCGGTGACGGTTCGGAAAGCAGGATAGATGAACTAGTCAACCGAGAAGCAATCGGTGATAGTTTGAATGGTATGATACCGAAGGTGTCCACCGAGAAGTAGGCGGTGACAGTTCGAAAAGCAGGATAGACAAACTAGTCAACCGAGAAGCAATCGGTGACAGTTCAAAAGGCAGGATACCGAATACGTCCACCAAGAAGCAACCGGTGACGGTTCAGAAAACAAGATAGACGAACTAGTCAACCGAGAAGCAATCGGTGACAGCTCGAAAGGCAGGATACCGAATAAGTACACTGAGAAGCAGCCGATGATGATTCAAAAAGCAGGGTAGACGAACTAGTCAACCGAGAAGCAATCAGTGACAGTTCGAAAGGAAGGATACCGAATACGTCCATCGAGAAGCAGCCGGTGAAGATTCGAAAAGCAGGGTAAACGAACTAGTCAACCGAGAAGCAATCGGTGACAGATCGAAAGGTAGGATACCGAATACGTCCATCGAGAAGCAGCCGGTGATGATTCAGAAAGTAGGATAGACGAACTAGTCAACCAAGAAGCAATCAGTGAAAGTTCGAAAGGTAGGATATCGAATACGTCCACCGAAAAGCAGCCGGTGACGATTCGGAAAGTAGGATAGGCGAACTCGTCAACCGAGCAGCAATCAGCGATAGATTGAACGGCAAGATACCGAAGACGTCCATCGAGAAGTAGGCGGTGACAGTTCGGAAAGCAGGATAGACGAACTAGTCAACCGAGAAGCAATCGGTGGTAGTTTGAATGGCAAGATACCGAAGACGTCCACCGAGAAGTAGGCGGTGATAGTTCGGAAAGCAGGATAGACGAACTAGTCAACCGAGAAGCAATCGGTGACAGTTCAAAAGGCAGGATACCGAATACGTCCACCAAGAAGCAACTGGTGACGGTTCGGAAAACAAGATAGACAAACTAGTCAACCGACAAGCAGTCGGTGACAGTTCGAATGGCCGGATACCGAATACGTACACTGAGAAGCAGCTGGTGATGATTCAAAAACCAGGATAGACGAAATAGTCAACCGAGAAGCAATCGGTGACAGTTCGAAAGGCATGATACCGAATACGTCGACCGAGAAGCAACCGGTGACGATTCGAAGAGCAGGATAGATGAACTAGTCAACCGAGAAGCAATCGGTGACAGTTCGAACGACAGGATATTGAATACGTCCACCGAGAAGCAAGCGGTGACAGTTCGGAAAGACAGGATAGACGAACTAGTCGACCGAGAAGCAATCGGTGATAGTTCGAAAGGTAGGAAACCAAATACGTCCACCGAGAGCAGTCGGTGACGATTCAAAAAGTAGGATAGACAAATTAGTCAACCACGAAGCAATCGGTGACAGTTCGAAAGTTAGGATACCGAATACATCCACCGAGAAGCAGCTGGTGACGATTCGGAAAGTAGGATAGAAGAACTAGTCAAACATGAAGCAATCGGTGACAGTTCGAACGGTAGGATACCGAATACGTCCACCGAGAAGCTGTCGGTGACGATTCGGAAAGTAGGGTAGACGAACAAGTCAACCGAGAAGCAGTCGGTGATAGTTTGAAAGGCAAGATACCAAATACGACCACCAAGAAGCAGCCGGTGACGATTCGGAAAGCAGGATAGACAAACTAGTCAACCGAGAAGCAATCGGTGAAATTTGAAAAGCAGGATACCGAATACATCCATCGAGAAGCAGCTGATGACGATTCAGAAAGTAGGATAGACGAACTAGTCAACCGAGAAGCAATCGGTGACCGTTCGAAAGGCAGGATTCTAAGTACGTCCACCGAGAAGTAGCCAGTGACGATTCGGAAAGCAGGATAGACGAACTAGTTAACCAAGGAGCAATCAGTGACAGTTCGAAAGGCAAGATTCCGAATACGTCCACCGAGAAGCAGCCGATGACGATTCGAAAAGCAGGATAAACGAACTAGTCAACCTAGAAGCAATCGGTAATTGTTCAAAAGGTAGGATACCGAATACGTCCACCGAGAACCAGCCGATGACGATTCAGAAAGCAAGATAGACGAACTAGTCAACCGTGAAGCAATCGGTGATAGTACGAAAGGCAGGATACCTAATACGTCCGCCGAGAAGTAGCCGGTGATGCTTTAGAAAGCAGGATAGACGGACTAGTCAACCGAGAAGCAAACGGTGATAGTTTGAATGGTAAGATACCGAAGACGTCCACCGAGAAGTAGGCGGTGATGGTTCGGAAAGTCGGATAGACGAACTAGTCAACCGAGAAGCAATCGGTGACAGTTCAAAAGGCAGGATACTGAATACGTCCACCAAGAAGCAATCGGTGACGGTTCGGAATGCCGGACAGACAAACTAGTCAACCGAGAAGCAATTGGTGACAGTTCGAAAGGCAGGATACCGAATACGTCCACCAAGAAGCAGGCGGCGACAGTTCGGAAAGCAGGATTGACGAACTAGTCAATCGAGAAGCAATCGGTGATAGTTCGAAAGCCAGGATACCGAATACGTACACTGAGAAGCAGCCGGTGATGATTCAAAAAGTAGGATAGACGAACTAGTCGACCGAGAAGCCGTCGGTGACAGTTTGAAAGACAGGATAGCGAATACGTCCTTCGAGAAGCAGCCAGTGATGATTCAGAAAGCAGGATAGACGAACTAGTCGACCGAGAAGCAATCGATGATAGTTCGAAAGGCAGGATACCTAATACGTCCACCGAGAGCTGCCGGTGACGATTCTGAATGTAGGATAGATGAACTAGTCAACCACGAAGCAATCGGTGACAGTTCGAAAGGTAGGATACCGAATACGTCCGCCGAGAAGCAGCCGGTGACGATTCGGAAAGCAGGATAGACGAACTAGTCAACCGAGAAGTAATCTGTGATAGTTCGAAAGGCAGGATAACGAATACGTCCACCAAGAAGCAGCCGGTGACGATTCGGAAAGCAGGATAGACGAACTAGTCAGCCGAGAAGCAATCGGTGACTGTTCGAAAGGTAGGATACCGAATACGTCTACCGAGAAGCAGCCGGTGACGACTTGGAAAGTAGGATAGATGAATTAGTCAACTGAGAAGAAGCTGGCGACGACTCGAAAATCAGGATAGACGAACTAGTCAACTGAGAAGCAATCGGTGACGATTCGGAAAGCAGGATAAACGAACTAGTCAACTGAGAAGCAATCGGTAAGAGTTCGAAAGGCAGGATACCGAATACGTCCACCGAGAAGTAGCCGATGACGATACGGAAAGTAGGATAGACGAACTAGTCAACCGAGAAGCAATCGGTGATAGTTCGAAAGGCAGGATACCGAATACGACCACCGAGAAGCAGCCGGTGACGCTTCGGAAAGTCGGATAGACGGACTAGTCAACCGAGAAGCAATCGGTGATAGTTTGAAAGGCAAGATACCGGAGACGTCCACCGAGAAGTAGGCGGTGACGGATCGGAAAGCAGGATAGACGAACTAGTCAACCGAGAAGCAATCGGTGACTGTTGAGAAGGCAAGATACCGAATACGTTCGCCAAGAAGCAACCGGTGACGCTTCGGAAAACTGGATAGACGAAAGGTCAACCGAGAAGCAATCGGTGATAGGTCGAAAGGTAGTATACCGAATACGTACACTGAGAAGCAGCCGGTGATGATTCAAAAAGTAGGATAGACGAACTAGTCAACCGAGAAGCAATCGGTGACAGTTCGAAAGGCAGGATACCGAATACGTACACTGAGAAGCAGCCGGTGATGATTCAAAAGGCAGGATAGAGGAACTAGTCAACCGAGAAGCAATCGGTGACAGTTCGAAAGGCAGGATACCGAATACGTACACTGAGAAGCAGCCGGTGATGATTCAAAAAGCAAGATAGATGAACAAGTGAACCGAGAAACAATCAGTGACAGTTCGAAAGGCAGGATACCGAATACGTCGACTGAGAAGCAGCCGGTGACGATTCGGAAAGTAGGATAGACGAACTAGTCAACCGAGAAGCAATGGGTGACAGTTCGAAAGGCCGGATACCGAATACGTCAACCGAGAAACAGCCGGTGACGATTCAGAAAGAAAGATAGATGAGCTAGTCAACCGAGAAGCAATCGGTGATAGTTCGAAAGGCAAGATACCGAATACGTCCACCAAGAAGTAGCCGGTGACGATTCGGAAAGTCGGATAGACGAACAAGTCAACCGAGAAGCAATCGGTGACAGTTCGAATGGTTGGATTCCGAAAACGTCCACCGAGAAGCAGCCGGTGACGATTCAAAAAGCCGGATAGACGAATTAGTCAACCGAGAAGCAATCGGTGACAGTTCGAAAACCAGGATATCGAATACGTCGACCGAGAAGCAGCTGATGACGATTCGGAAAGCAGGATTGACGAACTAGTCAACCGAGAAGCAATTGGTGACAGTTCGAATGGCAGGATTCCAAATACGTCCATCGAGAAGCAGCCAGTGATGATTCGGAAAGCAAGATAGACGAACTAGTTAACCGAGAAGCAATCGGTGACAGTTCGAAAGGCAGGATTCCGAATACGTCCACTGAGAAGCAGCTGGTGACGATTCGGAAAGCAAGATAGACGAACTAGTCAATCGAGAAGCAATCGGTGACTGTTCGAAAAGCAGGATACCGAATACGTCCACCGAGATGTAGCTGATGACGATTCAGAAAGCAGGATAGATGAACTAGTCAACCGAGAAGCAATCGGTGACTGTTTGAAAGGCAGGATACCGAATACGTCCACCGATAAGCAGGCAGTGATGATTCGGAAAGCAGGATAGACGAACTAGTCAACCGAGAAGCAATCGGTGACAGTTCAAAAGGCAGGATACTGAATACGTCCACCAATAAGCAACCGGTGACGGTTCAGAAAGCAGGATAAACGAACTAGTCAACCGAGGAGCAATTGGTGACAGTTCGAAAGGCAGGATACCGAATACGTACACTGAGAAGCAGGCAGTGATGATTCGGAAAGCAGGATAGACGAACAAGTCAACCGAGAAGCAATTGGTGACAGTTCAAAAGGCAGGATACCGAATATGTCGACCGAGAAGCATGTGGTGACGATTCGGAAAGCAGGATAGACGAACTAGTCAACCGAGAAGCCATCGTTGACAGTTCGAATGGCTGGATACTGAATACGTCCTTCGAGAAGCAGCCAGTGACGATTTAGAAAGTAGGATAGACGAACTAGTCAACCAAGAAGCAATCGGTGATAGTTCGAAAGGTTGGATACCGAATACGTCCACCGAGAAGCAGCCGGTGACGATTCGAAAAGTAGGATAGACGAACTAGTCAACCGAGAATCAATCGGTGATAGTTTGAATGGCAAGATACCGAAGACGTCCACCGAGAAGTAGGCGGTGACGGTTCGGAAAGCAGGATAGGCGAACTAGTCAACCGAGAAGCAATCGGTGACAGTTCAAAAGGCAGGATACCGAATACGTCCACCAAGAAGCAACCGGTGACGGTTCAGAAAGTAGGATAGACGAACTAGTCAACCGAGAAGCAATCGGTGACAGTTCGTGAGGTAGGATACCGATTACATCCACCGAGAAGCAGGCGACGACGGTTCGGAAAGCAGGATTGACGAACTAGTCAACCATGAAGCAATCAGTGACAGTTCGAAAGGCAAGATACCGAATACGTACATTGAGAAGCAGCCGGTGATGATTCAAAAAGATAGACGAACTTGTCAACCGAGAAGCAATCGGTGACAGTTCAAAAGGCACAATACTGAATTCGTCGACCGAGATGGAGCCTGTGACGATTTGGAAAGCAGGATAGATGAACTAGTCAACCGAGAAGCAATCAGTGACAGTTCGAAAGGCAAGATATCGAATACATCTACCGAGAAGCAGGCGGTGACGGTTCAGAAAGACAGCATAGACGAACTAGTCGACCGAGAAGCAATCGGTGATAGTTCGAAAGGCAGGATACCGAATAAGTCCACCGAGAGCAGTCAGTGACGATTCAGAAAGTAGGATAGACGAACTAGTCAACCACGAAGCAATTGGTGACAGTTCGAAAGGTAGGATACCGAATACGTCCTCCGAGAAGCACCTAGTGACGATTCGGAAAGCAGGATAGACGAACTAGTCAACCGAGAAGCAATCAGTGATAGTTCGAAAGGCTGGATAATGAATACGTCCACCAAGAAGCAGCCAATGGCGATTCGGAAAGCAGGATTGACAAACTAGTCAGCCGAGAAGCAATTGGTGACAGTTCGAAAGGTAGGAGACCGAATACGTCCACCGAGAAGCAGTTGGTGACGACTCGGAAAATAGGATAGACGAACTAGTCAACTGTGAAGCAGCCGGTGACGACTCGGAAAGCAGGATAGACGAACAAGTCAACTGCGAAGCAATCGGTGATAACTCGGAAAGCAGGATAAACGAACTAGTCAAACGAGAAGCAATCGGTGATAGTTTGAAAGGCAGGATACTGAATACGTCCATCGAGAAGCAGCTGGTGACGATTCGAAAAGTGGAATAGATGAACTAGTCAAACTGGAAGCTATCAGTAACAGTTTGAAAGGTAGGATACCGAATACGTCCACCGAGATGCAGCCGGTGACGATTCGGAACGTAGGATAGACGAACTAGTCAACCGAGAAGCAATCGGTGATAGTTTGAAAGGGAAGATACCGAATATGTCCACCGAGAAGCAGCTGCTAACGATTCAGAAAGCAAGATAGATGAACTAGTCAACCGAGAAGCAATCGGTGACAGTTCGAAAAGTAGGATACTGAATACGTCCATCGAGAAGCTGGTGATGACGATTCAGAAAGCAGGATAGACGAACTAGTCAACCGAGAAGCAGTCGGTGACAGTTCAAAAGGCAGGATTCTAAATGCGTCCACCGAGAAGTAGCCAGTGACGATTCGGAAAGTAGGATAGACGAACTAGTTAACCGAGGAGAAATCAGTGACAGTTCGAAAGGCAGGATTCCGAATACGTCCACCGAGAAGCAAACGATGACGATTCGGAAAGCAGGATAAACGAACTAGTCAACCGAGAAGAAATCGGTAACAGTTTAGAAGGCAAGATACCGAATACGTCCACTGAGAAGAAGCCAATGACGATTCGGAAAGCTGGATAGACGAACTAGTCAACCGAGAAGCAATCAGCGATAGTTCGAAAGGCAGGATACCGAATACTTCCACCGAGAAGCAGCCGGTGACGCTTCGGAAAGCAGGATAGACGGACTAGTCATCTGAGAAGCAATCGGTGATAGTTTGAAAGGCAAGATACCGAAGAGGTCCACCGAGAAGTAGGCGGTGACGGTTCGGAAAGTTGGATAGAAGAACTAGTCAACCGAGAAGCAATCGGTGACAGTTCAAAAGGCTTGATACTGAATACGTCCACCGAGAAGCAGGCGGCGACGGTTCAGAAAGCAGGATTGACGAACTAGTTAACCGAGAAGAAATCGGTGACAGTTCCAACGGCTGGATACCGAATACGTACACTGAGAAGCAGCCGGTGATGATTCAAAAAGCAGGATAGAGGAACTAGTCAACCGAGAAGCAATTGGTGACAGTTTGAAAGGTAGGATACCGTATACGTCGACCGAGAAGTAGCCGGTGAAGATTTGGAAAGACTGGATAGACGAACTAGTCAACCGAGAAGCAATCAGTGATAGTTTCAAAGGCAGGATACCTAATACGTCCACCGAGAGGAGCTAGTGACGATTCAGAAAGTAGGATAGACGAGCTAGTCAACCACGAAGCAATCGGTGACAGTTCGAAAGGTAGGATACCGAATACGTCCACCGAGAAGCAGCCGGTGACGATTCGGAAAGCAGGATGCACGAACTAGTCAACCGAGAGGCAATCAGTGATAGTTCGAATGGCAGGATAACGAATATGTCCACCAAGAAGCAGCCGGTGACGATTCGGAAAGCAGGATAGACAAACTAGTCTGCCGAGTAGCAATCAGTGATAGTTCGAAAGGTAGGATACCATATACGTCAACCGAGAAGCAATCAGTGATAGTTCGAAAGGTAGGATACCGAATACTTCCACCGAGAAGCAGCCGGTGACGCTTCGGAAAGCAGGATAGACGGACTAGTCATCCGAGAAGCAATCGGTGATAGATTGAAAGGCAAGATACCAAAGACGTCCACCGAGAAGTAGGCGGTGACGGTTCGGAAAGCAGGATAGACGAACTAGTCAACCGAGAAGCAATCGGTGACCGTTCAAAAGGCAGGATACTGAATACGTCCACCGAGAAGCAGGCGGCGACGGTTCGGAAAGCAGGATTGATGAAATAGTTAACCGAGAAGCAATCGGTGACAGTTCCAAAGGCAGGATACGGAATACGTACATTGAGAAGCAGCCGGTGATGATTCAAAAAGCAGGATAGACGAACTAGTCAACCGAGAAGCAATCGGTGATAGTTCGAAAGGCTGGATACCGAATACATCCATTGAGAAGCAGGCGGTGACGGTTCGGAATGACTGGATTGACGAACTAGTCAACCGAGAAGCAATCAGTGATAGTTTCAAAGGTAGGATACCAAATACGTCCACTGAGAGCAGCTGGTGACGATTCAGAAAGTAGGATAGACGAGTTAGTCAACCACGAAGCAATCGGTGACAGTTCGAAAGGTAGGATACCGAATACGTCCACCGAGAAGTAGCCGGTGACTATTCGGAAAGCAGGATAGACGAACTAGTCAACCGAGAGGCAATCAATGATAGTTCGAATGGCAGGATAACGAATATGTCCACCAAGAAGCAGTCGGTGACGATTCGGAAAGCAGGATAGACGAACTAGTCTGCCGAGAAGCAATCGGTGACAGTTCGAAAGGTAGGATACCGAATACGTCCACCGACAAGCAGCCTGTGACGACTCGAAAAGCAGGATAGACGAACTACTCAACTGAGAAGCAGCCGGTGACGACTCGGAAAGCAGGATAGACAAACTAGTCAACTGAGAAGCAATCGGTGACGATTTGGAAAGCAGGATAAACGAATTAGTCAACCGAGAAGCAATCGGTGACTGTTCGAAAGGCAGGATACCGAATACGTCCATCGAGAAGCAGCCGATGACGATTCGGAAAGTAGTATGGATGAACTAGTCAACCTAGAAGCAATCGGTGACAGTTCGAAAGGTAGGATACCGAATACGTCCACCGAGAAGCAGCCGGTGACGATTCTGAAAGTAGGATAGACAAACTAGTCAACCGAGAAGCAATCAGTGATAGTTTGAAAGGCAAGATACCAAATACTTCCACCAAGAAGTAGCTGGTGACGATTCAGAAAGCAGGATAGACGAACTAGTCAACCGAGATGCAATCAGTGACAGTTCGAAAAGCAGGATACCGAATACGTCCACCGAGAAGCAGCTGATGACGATTCAGAAAGCATGCTAGACGAACTAGCAACCGAGAAGCAATCAATGACAGTTCGAAAGGCATGATTCTAAATACGTCCACCGAGAAGCAGCCAGTGACGATTCGAAAAGCAGGATAGACAAACTAGTCAACCGAGAAGCAATTGGTGACAATTCGAAAGGCTGGATTCCGAATACGTCCTCCAAGAAGCAGCCGATGACGATTCGGAAAGCAGGATAAACGAACTAGTCAACCGAGTAGTAATCGGTAACAGTTCGAAAGGCAGGATACCGAATACCTCCATCGAGAAGCAGCCGATAACGATTCGGAAAGCAGGATAGACGTACTAGTCAACCGAAAAGCAATCAGTGATAGTTCAAAAGGCAGGATACCGTATACGTCCACTGAGAAGCAGCCGGTGACGTTTCGGAAAGCAGGATAGACGGACTAGTCAACCGACAAGCATTCGGTGACAGTTCGAAAGGCAGAATATCGAAGACGTACACTGAGAAGAAGCCGGTGATGATTCAAAAAGCAGGATAGATGAACTAGTCAACCGAGAAGCAATCGGTGACAGTTCGAAAGGCAGGATAATGAATACATCGACCGAGAAGCAGCCGGTGACGATTCGAAAAGAAGGATAGATGAACTAGTCAATCGAGAAGCAATCAGTGACAGTTCGAAAGGCAGGATACCGAATACTTCCACCAAGAAGCAAGTGGTGACGGTTCAGAAAGACAGGATAGACGAACTAGTCGACCGAGAAGCAATTGGTGATAGTTCGAAAAACAGGATACCTAATACGTCCACCGAGAGCAGGCAATGACGATTCAGAAAGTAGGATTGACGAACTAGTCAACCACGAAGCAATCGGTGACAGTTCGAAAGGTAGGATACCGAATACGTCCACTGAGAAGCAGTCGGTGACGATTCAGAAAGCAGGATAGACGAACAATTCAACCGAGATGATATCAGTGATAGTTCGAAAGGCAGGATAACGAATACGTTCACGAAGAAGCAGCCGGTGACGATTCGGAAAGTAGAATAGACGAACAAGTCAGCCGAGAAGAAATCGGTGACAGTTCAAAAGGTAGGATACCGAATACGTCCACCAAGAAGCAGCCGATGACGACTCGAAAAGTAGGATAGACGAACTAGTCAACTGAGAAGCAGCCGGTGACGACTCAGAAAGCAGGATAGATGAACTAGTCAACTGATAAGCAGCCGGTGATGATTCAAAAAGCAGGATAGACGAACTAGTCAATCGAGAAGCATTCAGTGACAGTTCGAAAGGCAGGATATCGAATACGTCCTCCGAGAAGCAGCTAGTGACTATTCAGAAAGCAGGATAGACGAACTAGTCGACTGAGAAGCAATCAGTGACAGTTCGAAAGGCAGGATACTGAATACGTCCATCGAGAACCAGGCGGTGATGGTTCAGAAAGCAGGGTAGACGAACTAGTCAACCAAGAAGCCATCGGTGACAATTTGAAAGGTAGGATACCGAATACGTCCACCGAGAAGCACGCACTGACGGCTCGGAAAGACAGCATAGACGAAACTGGAAGCTATCGGTGATAGTTTGAATGGCAAGATACCGAATACGTCCACCGAGAAGCAACTGCTGATGATTCGGAAAGTAGGATAGATGAACTAGTCAACCGAGAAGCAATTGATGACAATTCGAAAAGCAGGATACTGAATACGTCCATCGAGAAGCAGCTGATGACGATTCAGAAAGCAGGATAGACGAACTAGTGAACCGAGAAGCAGTCGGTGACAGTTCGAAAGGCAGGATTCTAAATGCGTCCACCGAGAAGTAGCCAGTGACGATTCGAAAAGTAGGATAGACGAACTAGTTAACCGAGGAGCGATCAGTGACAGTTCGAAAGCCAGGATTCCGAATACGTCCACCGAGAAGCAGACGATGACGATTCGGAAAGCAGGATAAACGAACTAGTCAACCAAGAAGAAATCGGTAACAGTTTAAAAGGCAGGATACCGAATACGTCCACTGAGAAGAAGCCAATGACGATTCGGAAAGCTGGATAGACGAACTAGTCAACCGAGAAGCAATCAGCGATAGTTCGAAAGGCAGGATACCGAATACTTCCACCGAGAAGCAGCCGGTGACAGTTCGGAAAGTGGGATAGACGAACTAATCAACTGAGAAGCAGCCGGTGACGACTCGGAAAGCAGGATAGAAGAACTAGTCAACTGAGAAGCAATCGGTGACGATTCGGAAAGCTGGATAAACGAACTAGTCAACCGAGAAGCAATCGGTGACAGTTCGGAAGGCAGGATACCGAATACGTCCATCGAGAAGCAGCCAGTGATGATTCTGAAAGTAGGATAGACGAAGTAGTCAACCAAGAAGCAATCGGTGACAGTTCGAAAGGTAGGATACCGAATACGTCCATCGAGAAGCAGCCGGTGACGATTCGGAGAGTCGGATAGACGAACTAGTCAACCGAGAAGCAATCGGTGATAGTTTGATAGGCAAGATACCGAATACTTCCATCGAGAAGCAGTCGGTGACGATTCGGAAAGCAGGATAAACGAACTAGTCAACCGAGAAGCAATCGGTGACAGTTCGAAAAGAAGGATACCGAATACGTCCACCGAGATGCAGCCGGTGACGGTTCGGAAAGCGGGATAGACTAACTAATCAACTGAGAAGCAATCGGTGACAGTTCGAAAGGCAGGATACCAAATACGTCCACCGAGAAGCAGGCGGTGACGGTTTGGAAAGCAGGACTGACGAGCTAGTCAACTGTGAAGCAATCGGTGACAGTTCGAAGGGCAGGATACCGAATACGTCCACAAAAGAAGTAGCTGGTGACGGTTCGGAAAGCAGGATAGATGAACTAGTCAACCGAGAAGCAATCGGTGACAGTTCGAAAGGCAGGATACCGAATACGTCCACCAAGAAGCTGCCGGTGACGGTTCGGAAAGCAGGATAGACGAACTAATCAACCGAGAAGCAATCGGTGACCGTTCGAAAGGCAGGACACCGAATACATCCATTGAGAAGCAGGCGGTGACGGTTTGGAAAGCAGGATTGACGAACTAGTCAACCGAGAAGCAATCGGTGACAGTTCGTAAGGAAGGATACCTAATATGTCCACTGAGAAGCAGCTGGTGATGATTCAAAAAGCAGGATAGACGAACAAGTCAACCGAGAAGCAATCAGTGACAGTTCGAATGGCAGGATACCGAATACGTCAACCAAGAAGCAGCTGGTGACGATTCGGAAAGTAGGATAGAGGAACTAGTCAATCGAGAAGCAATCGGTGACAGTTCAAAAGGCAGGATTCCGAATACGTCCACCGAGAAGCAGCCGATGACGATTCGGAAAGCAAGATTGACGAACTAGTCAACCGAGAAGCAATTGGTGACAGTTCGAAAGGAAGGATATCGAATATGTCCACTTAGAAGCAGGCGGTGATGATTCAAAAAGCAGGATAGACGAACTAGTCAACCGAGAAGCAATCAGTGATAGTTTGAATGGCAGGATACCGAATACGTCAACCGAGAAGCAGCCAATGTTGATTCAGAAATGCTGAATAGATGAACTAGTCGACCGAGAAGCAATCAGTGATAGTTCGAAAAGCCGGATACCTAATACGTCCACCGAGAGCAGTCGGTGATGATTCAGATAGTAGGATAGATGAACTAGTCAACCACGAAGCAATCGGTGACAGTTCGAAAGGTAGGATAACGAATACGACCACCGAGAAGCAACCAGTGACGATTCGGAAAGCAGGATAGACGAACTAGTCAACCGAGAAGCAATCGGTGATAGTTCAAAAGGCAGGATACCGAATACATCCACCAAGAAGCAGTCGGTGACGATTCGGAAAGCAAAAAAAACGAATTAGTCAGCCAAGAAGCAATCAGTGACAGTTCGAAAGGTAGGATACCGAATATGTCCACCGAGAAGCAGCCGGTGACGACTCGAAAAGCAGGTCAGACGAACTAGTCAATTGAGAAGCAATCGGTGACAGTTCGAAAGGAAGGATACCGAATATGTCCACCGAGAAGTAGCCGATGACGATTCGGAAAGCAGGATAAACGAACTAGTCAACCGAGAAGCAATCGGTGATAGTCCGAAAGGCAGGATACCAAATATGTCCATCAAGAAGCAGCCGGTGACGATTCAGAAAGTAGGATAGACGAACTAGTCAACAAAGAAGCAATCGGTGACCGTTCGAAAGGTAAGATATCGAATACGTCCACCGAGAAGTAGCTGGTGATGATTCGGAAAGTAGGATAGACGAACTAGTCAACCGAGAAGGAATCGGTGATAGTTTGAACAGCAAGATACCGAAGACGTCTACCGAGAAGTAGGCGGTGTCGGTTCGGAAAGCAGGATAGACGAACTAGTCAACCGAGAAGCAATAAGTGACAGTTCAAAAGGCAGGATACCGAATACGTCCACCAAGAAGCAGCCGGTGACGATTCGGAAAGCAGAATAAACGAATTAGTCAGCCAAGAAGCAATCAGTGACAGTTCGAAAGGTAGGATACCGAATATGTCCACCGAGAAGCAGCCGGTGACGACTCGAAAAGCAGGATAGATGAACTAGTCAATTGAGAAGCAATCGGTGACAGTTCGAAAGGAAGGATACCGAATATGTCCACCGAGAAGTAGCCGATGACGATTCGGAAAGCAGGATAAACGAACTAGTCAACCGAGAAGCAATCGGTGACAGTCCGAAAGGCAGGATACCGAATATGTCCAGCAAGAAGCAGCCGGTGACGATTCAGAAAGTAGGATAGACGAACTAGTCAACAAAGATGCAATCGGTGACCGTTCGAAAGGTAGGATATCGAATACGTCCACCGAGAAGCAACTGGTGATGATTCGGAAAGTAGGATAGAAGAACTAGTCAACCGAGATGGAATCAGTGATAGTTTGAACAGCAAGATACCGAAGACGTCCACCGAGAAGTAGGCGGTGTCGGTTCGGAAAGCAGGATAGACGAACTAGTCAACCGAGAAGCAATAAGTGACAATTCAAAAGGCAGGATACCGAATACGTCCACCTAGAAGCAATCGGTGACGGTTCGGAAAGCAGGATAGATGAACTAGTCAACTGAGAAGCAATCGGTGACAGTTCAAAAGGCAGGATACCGAATTGGTCCACCGAGAAGCAGGCGGTGACGGTTCGGAATGCAGGATTGACAAACTAGTCAAGCAAGAAGCAATCTGTGACAATTCTAAAGGCAGGATACCGAATACGTACACTGAGAAGCAGCCAGTGATGATTCAAAATGCAGGATAGACGAACTAGTCAACCGAGAAGCAATCGGTGACAGTTCAAAAGGCAGGATACCGAATACGTCGACCGAGAAGCTGTCGGTGACGATTCAGAAAGCAAGATAGATGAACTAGTCAACCAAGATGCATTCGGTGACAGTTCGAAAGGCAGGATATCGAATACGTCCACCGAGAAGCAGGAGGTGACGGTTCGGAAAGACAGGATAGACGAACTAGTCGACCGAGAAGCAATCGGTGATAGTTCGAAAGGCAGGATACCGAATACGTCCACCGAGAGCCGTCGGTGACGATTCATAAAGTAGGATAGACGAATTAGTCAACCACGAAGCAATCAGTGACAGTTCGAAAGGTAGGATACCGAATACGTCCACCATGAAGCAGCCGGTGACGATTCAAAAAGCAGGATAGACAAACTAGTCAATCGAGAATCAATCGGTGATAGTTCGAAAGGCGGGACAACGAATACGTCCATCGAGAAGCAGCTGGTGACGATTCGGAAAGTAGGATAGACGAACTTGTCAACCGAGAAGCAATCGGTGATAATTCGAAAGGCAAGATACCGAATACGTCCACCGAGAAGCAGCCGGTGACGATTCGGAAAGCAAGATAGACGAACTAGTCAACCGAGAAGCAATCGGTGACAGTTCGAAAAGTAGGATACCGAATACGTCCATCGAGAAGCAGCTGATGACGATTCGGAAAGCAGGATAGACGAACTAGTCAACCGAGAAGCAATCGGTGACAGTTCGAAAGGCTGGATTCTAAGTACGTCCACCGAGAAGCAGCCAGTGACGATTAGGAATGCAGGATAGACGAACTAGTTAACCGAGGAGCAATCAGTGACAGTTCAAAAGGCAGGATTCCGAATACGTCCACCGAGAAGCAGCCGTTGACGATTCGGAAAGCAGGATTGACGAACTAGTCAACCGAGAAGCAATCAGTGACAGTTCGAAAGGAAGGATACCGAATATGTCCACTTAGAAGCAGCCGGTGATGATTCAAAAAGCAGGATAGACGAAGTAGTCAACCGAGAAGCAATCAGTGACAATTTGAATGGCAGGATACCGAATACGTCAACCGAGAAGCAGCCGATGATGATTCGGAAAGGCTGAATAAATGAACTAGTCGACCGAGAAGCAATCAGTGATAGTTCGAAAGGTCGGATACCTAATACGTCCACCGAGAGCAGCCGGTGACGATTCAGATAGTTGGATAGATGAACTAGTCAACCACGAAGCAATCGGTGACAGTTCGAAAGGTAGGATAACGAATACGACCACCGAGAAGCAACCAGTGACGATTCGGAAAGCAGGATAGACGAACTAGTCAACCGAGAAGCAATCGGTGATAGTTCAAAAGGCAGGATACCGAATACATCCACCAAGAAGCAGTCGGTGACGATTCGGAAAGCAAAAAAAACGAATTAGTCAGCCAAGAAGCAATCAGTGACAGTTCGAAAGGTAGGATACCGAATATGTCCACCGAGAAGCAGCCGGTGACGACTCGAAAAGCAG
>JAMKQA010004028.1:0-59933 GCA_024699735.1 Posidonia australis
TAGATGTGTTTTCTGGATGTTACATGATTCAGGTTCTAAAATATATCAAATTATCGTGTATCTTTTGTATCACATCTTTTTATTTATGAAATCATCTTCTTTTAGCATTGCTATTGTTTAACATGTTTAACGTGCTATTGTTTAATCTTCCTATTGTTTATTTACAATGTTTTTGGTTTAAATGAAAAGTTAATTTTTTCAAAAAAAATGGAAAAAGATTGTTGAACCCGTTAGACCCGGACCCAGACCCAGACCCATTATCTTCATGAGTCTGGGTCTGGATCTGGGTCTTGATTTTCAGACCCAGACCTGAACCCAGACCCATGAAATATGATGGGTCTGGGTTTAGGTATAGGTAGACCCGACCCGTTGCCACCCCTACTAGTGACCCGTTCCAGATGGGGACAGGAGATATGCTTACGACTTTGATACTATTTAGACTTTTTGGAAACATCATTTAATATCGCTAGTCTGTAATAATTGAGATACATTTTATGACTGTGATCTAATACTTTGTAATTTGACATATTTTTTTAAATGGTTTCACAATCAAGTGAATATTTCAATAGAATTATATTACTGATTTCAACAAAAAAAAAGTTAGTTGACAAAATAAATGTGAAATTTATGGGAAAATTGTTTTAAAATTACGCAGCAAATAATAGTGGCAGTTTCTTTATTTACAATTTTTTTGTCATTGTCATACACGAATGTGCGCATCTTTCAAAAGAGTAAAGGTATTCGGTACTGTGAATTCTGAGAATAAAGGGATGACCCTAGTCCTAGTCATTTCTTGCTGGCAGAATAGGATTACATTATTCTACACACAGTTGATATCTCTCTAAATATTTTTGGACGTGGGCGACAGAGTGATGGTTGGTTGTCAATATTGCAAAGTAAGTGTATGTTTAGTATGAATTGTAGGAGTAAACTTTTACAAAAAAAAAAGGTAGAAACTTATTTGACAAAATAAAAAACTTTTTTGATTCTAGTTTCTAGTCTTATGTTGAATGACAAAATTACCCCCAAACCTCATCCCTTCCAACCAGGCTCCTCTCCCTACACCGTCTTTCCCTTCCGCCGCTTGTAGTTTGTCAACCACCGTCTTTACGAATACCCTTGCCCTTCTCAACTCTCCAGCCAATTTGTACCCATTGTTCGGCTAATCAGCTCCCTCGTTGCCTTCTCACACTTGGTCTTCCCCTTCAAAGATCTCATCCTTGCGATCTTCTTATTCCACTCCTGCTCATGGAGTTGCCGGAAGTACTTCTTGAGGTTGATGTTCATGCGACACTTTTGGCCACGCACCTCGTAAACGTATGGCTTGGGTGGAAGTCTTATGTTGTGGTGCCCGAGGAAGTCGAACTTGTGACGTTGGTCGACGACCTAACGGGGAACATGAACGAAGGCATGTCAGTTAGCGTAGGCAGGCCATAAAGGGGCTTGTTGTTGAGGTCCTAGAGGATGACTACCTTCTCTTCCGCCTTTGCTAACCATACGCCGTCGTGGTTCTAGGCCGTGTCGACCTTCACAGAGGAAGTCAGTGGTTGTAACTGGTTTGTAATGGTTGGTCTTGTAATAGAGGAGAATAGAGGTTAAGGGAAGAGGTTACAACAACAGTGGTGGAAGAAGAGGGTGACAAGGTTTAGAGACAAAGGAAGTAATTGTCGGTGGCAAACTTTATAAATAATTTATGGTCATTTTTTTGAAATAATAATTTGTGGTTGTTAATGTAATAATATTAAAGATTAAAGGGTAAATAAGAAAATAAAAAATATAAAAACCAACTTCTATGTAGAAGCTATCGATCTTTTGCTTCTGAAAATATAAAGAAGATACTATTTTAAAAGTTATATGATTGTCAAAAGTTTATAATTATTTAGGACTGTTTGGTAGAATTTTTGGAACACTTCAACTATTGTCAGAAGTTACATGTCTAGAAGTACTGTCAAACAGATCTAAATGAATTAGAATACTGGAAGAAAAAGAAAGAGAAATCTAATACGGAATGGGCCCCCATTAGAATAAGAACAAGTATCTTCGTATTCACGTGGCATGCAACCACAGATCGAAGTGATAACTGAACACTCATAAAAGTATCACAAGCATTCATTTTTCTCTTCTGATTTTATCCGATAAATGTGAACCAACAGTTGGATAGTGCGGATCCAACCATGAATCGTACGTCATTCAAAAACCATCTTTAAAAGCGCCTACGATGTCCCAAGACTAGTAAAAAAAATTTAAGGACGAAAACTTCAACAAAAGTGCTTTTGGATGTTGTTACAAAATCTAGATTTGAGATCGGGTTCTATATATATTATTTAACAAAAAACAGACTGCAACAATGTCCGGATCTCATTAAATTAATCTACATTTCCTCATCCATTTTTGCATTTTGACCAGAAAAAGAAGAAGACAAAGACTGGCATCAATCGTCAACTTCCCTCTAAAGAATTTATGGGAAAAACGATCGCTCAAGGGAAAAGATAATAAGTTATCCAAAAATATTAGTAGATTATGGGTCGCTGTCGACGTCCTGCTTGCTCTGCCCGTTGCCTTCTACACAAGGCCACCAGATTCGACTGGCTAACTTTCAAAGCTTGGTTTCTAGAGGAGGAAGATGATAACCACTTGCCGATGGAGATCTCACCTTCTTTTAGATTGGTCCCTCGCCGACGCTGTCTTTCTATTGGGGTAGAAGATCTACAGGTATGCACCCCAGTTAAATCATCGCCTCTTCCCCTCCCTTCAAATCCCGACCCTGCGACTTGCCTTATGGTGAGTCTTGATCTGTATCTTGGTAGATCATCGGACAATCCCTTTCTTTAGGGGTGGTTCTTATCTTCCCGGATATTTTTTGGGAAGTTGAGTCTCTCTTGGAGAACGGAGGAGACCTATTACTCAGATCTCCGACAAGATTTGTATGTTGATCTTGAAACTAGGTCGTATACCCTGCTTCCCTCTAAGTTTGGTAATCTCTCGTTCTATATTTTGAGTTATAATGTTTATAATGGCATCTTGCGGGGATATTTTTAGTTTTACTGTTAAGTCTAGGACGAATTTCTTGTCCTCTCCCAAACGCTCTGTTTGCAGAGTTGGTAATAATCTTAATGATTTAATTAGTGGAGAATTTACTCTTGGTGTTGATAGTGCTTGTGGTTTGTCAGGATGGCTTTTTTCCTCTATAGATACAATTTTTTACCCGACTTCTCTTCCTAGGGTTTGTCCTCTATCGATCGGACCTCGTTGGCTTGTCAGAGAAGAAGCACTAAATTGTCTTGAGTGGAACTCTTCCCGAGATCATAATTTTTCAACAACGCTCCTTTCTGACGCCTTGTGCTTTGTGTGGAACTTTTCTAGCTTCTCCCCACCAAGTATTTCTATTATTAACCCTGTTAATTACCATGACTAGATATTAGATGATAAATGGCAATATTGCGGGGTTAATGATGTTATTAACTATCACACCAATATATCTGTTGAGCTGGCCTCCAACTCGAACCGGGCGGTTTCGCCTCCACTTAGCCTGGATGCATTTAATTTGGGTACGATATCTATTAGTAATCCTTCACCTTCTCTCTTGGGTATCACCCACGTCTCTGACACTAAGATTTCCTTTGAAAAGGAGATATGTTCTCTGATAATTAATTCCTCTTCTTCACGAAATATACAGTGCGACTCTTCTTCTTCCTGTATCAATGGCTCCCACTTTTCTCCTCTCACCTCCCCTATCAAAACTCCTCAGGAGAACACACACACTCTAAACTCTGGGATCACAGAACAATCTCCTGTGCTCACCCTGGAGTTGTCTTTTTCTGCTCTTGAAGACTCTCGTGATCACTGGACAGTGGCGTCCTGGCGGAAGATTATCCCACCCTTGGTAAGATACTGTAAAAAACAAGGGAGGTACTTCTCCTATGGACTCCGTGGACATACCAAGAAGTATTGTAAGTATTCTGGTACTTGATTCAAATGTGCATCCCCATCTCATTCGGTAGCTATCTGTAAATTCTTTCAGGTTTCTCATCCTACTACTACTTCTATTCCGATGACTGGACTTACCCTCATACCCCGAAGTTCCTCTCTCTCTCTAAGGCTGTCTATGATCAGCTTCACCTTCTGTCTTGCTATGCAATTATCACTTCCCACTCACCACACCTAACAAAACTTGCTCTGGAAGAGCACCTGTGCACCAACTGGCCTGCCTCTATTTCTGTAGAGGTTTCAGATTTTTCGCCTGGTAAATTCTTTCTTAAGTTTTCTTCTAGCTCTATTCGGAACGAGGCCCTAAACTTGTATGGTTCCACTTTACAAATGCTCTCTGCTTCATATGTTCCTTGGTCGGTTAATTCAAATGTTATTTTCTCCTTAAAAGAAGAAGGTATCTAGATTTAGACTGGAAGGCATACCTCACCACCTTTGGAACATAGACCTATTTTCCCATATGGTTGCTGAGTTTGCTGATATTCTGGAGGTAGACACTTCTATAGATAGGCTAAAATTCCTGGGTTTCGCTAAATTAAGAATCCACCTTCATTCCGGTAAAGAAATCCCAGATACTAGGTTTTTCGCTTTTGGAAGGATAGTCTATCCCATAAAATTCAGACATTGTTGGGATTTGTGTCCCTCATCCTTTACAACCTCTGCTTCTCTTCCCCATGGCCTAAAAATACTAGTACATCTACTTCCTCTACTTCTAAGAGGATACCTCTTGTTCGTAGGCCTTTTAAAAATAACAAGGGTTGGAGGAGTGATAAAAATGGTAAGGCATCTCAACCTGGGAAAAATGTCTGGACCGGAAACATGAGCTCTACTCCTCTAGATTATCCTAACACTGCCTCTACCTCTGCGGGCCTACCCCCTACTCCCACCATTTCACCATCCCCATTTAGGGCTTCTCAATCACCAGCCACAGGCAAAAGCTCAGTCAAGAATCTTGGACTTACTGATACTACTGGATTCGTGGAAGAGGAAATCAGGACTAGGAATATTTCATTGGCAAAATTTAAAAAGGTATTGGCAGATTTTGATTGCCTAAAGCAAGACGACCTGAGCTCTAACATTGGAGACATACCCTCATCTCAGCCAACCACACCCATCCACGCACCAGGTACTCCTCCTTCACACTTTGTTAATACACATGTATCTAGTATTCTCTCTAATTCATCTACTGTTCCTGATTCCATATCAAGTTGGCTAGAGGATTTTTCACATAATAATCTAGTTAATGATGCATTAACTTGGGATTCTTATAATCAAATTCGAGACTTTTGCAATAATATTGGAATTAATTTACAAACTTTGAATGAAACTAGAGTATTCCTCATCACGGTAAGATCCGATCAGGGATTAGCCCCAATCAACTTAGATGAAGTGGCTAATACTGTGGAGAATTTTGCATCTCTACGTTTGTACCCTCACTTCTCATGATTATTGCTGCATAGAATATAAGGGGACTTAGAAATAATAGGGAAAAAAGGGTTCTCAGGAACTTTATTAGAAAAAGTAAATGTGATATTATTATACTTAGTAAAACAAAAAAAGAAAGCTATATTCCAAATTTACTCAGGATTTTGGGAGGGGGGAAAATAAGTAATTGGACACACCTACCTCACTTGGGGCATCTAGGGGCATTTTAGTTGGTTGGGATGAAAGAATCTTTGATATAACATCTACTTGTCTGGCTACTTTCAGCCTTTCAATAAATTTCAGTAACCATATGGATGAACTGGATTGGTGGCTTACAGGGGTATATGAACCCTGCGAATCCAGACTTAAACAAGATTTCCTCTCCGAGTTAGATAAATTGAGTAATTTGGTAAATGAAAATTGGATGATTGGGGGGATTTCAATATTACTAGGTATTCATATGAACATTCCACAAACTCTGGTTTATCCCCTACTATGATAAAATTTAATGATTTTATTGACACCAACCTTCTCATTGACTTCTCTCCTAATAACTGTCAATATACCTGATCTAATTTCCAAACCCAACCGACTATGGTTAAATTAGGCAGATTTCTGGTTTCCCCTAATTGGTCAAACATTTACTCTGATCCCTTATGTGTTGGTAAGGCCAGGGTTGTTTCGGATCATATTCCAATCTCACTTGACACTAAAACTATGGACTAGGGGCCTATCCCTTTTAAATTTTATAAGTCCTGGTTATGCAAAGAGGGATTTCATGATTTTATCATTAATTGCTGGACAAATTCAGACATCAGTTTCAATTTAGATTCTCCCTCTGCAAACTTTGCTTTTAAACTCAAAACCTTAAGAGGCATATTAAGGCTTGGGTCACTCCCATAACAGAAGAGAGAAGAAAGAGACTAGAGTCCATTGAAAAACAGATCATGGTTATATATCTAATATTGTTAGAATATCATGCATTAGATAATGATACATTGGAATTCAAGAAAAAGCTAAGAGCTGAATATCATAGCCTACTCTTAGAACAAGAAGTCTTCTGAAGACAAAAATCTAGAATACAATGGTTAAAGGAAGGTGATCTAAATACAACCTTCTTTCATAATATAGTTAAATGTCGTAAAAGATCTAACATTATCACCTCTCTCCAGGTCAATGGCATCTCCCTGACTACTCCTTTCCTAATCAGCCTTGAACTTGAGAAATACTTTATTCAACAATTCAATAAGAAAACAAGGTACAAGATTTCTTTGAACTGGGATTCCCTGCTGCCAAGGAAAATCCCTAGTCCTGGTCTTCTTGAGAGAGAATTTACATCAGTAGAAATTAAAAAAGCGTGTTTTTGACCTTCCAGGTGATAAATCTCCCGGCCTAGATGGATTTCCCATGGTGTTTTTTCAAGAGTTCTGGGAAGTTCTGAAAACTGATCTATTGGGAATTTTTCACAATCTTTTCTTTTCACAGGACAGTGATGTTCTTAAATCAATCAATCAAACTTTTATAGCTTTAATTCCAAAAAAGGAAGGTGCCCAATGCATTTGAGACTATAGGCCAATCAGTTTGCTCAATAGCACCTATAAGATCGTTACTAATGTTTGGCTACTAGATTTACTCCTGTCCTTAATAATATAATTGATGATTCCCAATGTGTCTTCCTTTCTGGAAGGAACATTGGGGACTGCTTCTTGGTTGCACAAGAAACCTTAAACTACATGAAAGTTGCCACTATCCCAGGATTTATTCTTAAACTAGATTTTAAGAAATCATTTAATAATGTAAATTGGGACTTTTTACTCAATTCACTTAAGGAACTTGGTTGTGGTAACAAGCGGATCACTTGGATTAATATGTGCATTTCTTCAGTTAAGTTTTCCATTCTTGCAAACAGGTCTCTTAAGGGATATTTTGGTGTCTTTAATGAGCTTAGACAAGGGGATCCCATCTCTCCTCTTTTATTTATTGTTGTTTCTCACATTCTGAGTAGAATGTTATCTTTGGTTACTGATAAAGGTCTTATTTCTGGGATTCAACTTCCAAATAAGGGCCCACATGTGATAAATATCCAATATGCAGATGACACTATCTTCTTTCTTTCCTCTGATAAAAATAATATAGTAAACATTAAAAGAATACTATGTTGTTTTCAGACTTGTTCTGGACTGAAGATAAAATTTTAAAAATCTTCTCTCATTGGTGTTGGCATTTCTGAGACATTATCGAAACACTGCTGTGACATTCTAGGATGTCAAGCTATAGATTTACCTATTACCTACCTTGGACTTCCTTTGCATCATAAGAAGGCCACATATAAGGACTGGTCACCCGTCATTGAGAGGATCTCAAATAGATTATCATTTTGCAAGGCAAAATTTCTCTCCTTAGGTGGGAGATTAACCCTTGCTAATTCTATTTTATCTGCAATTTCAACTTATTTCCTATCTATATTGCACTTCCCTTCAAGGATTGAACATGAAATCGACCAACTTAGGAGTAGGTTTCTTTGGAAGTCTGCCTCTTCCAATAATAAAGGTTATCACCTAGTAAAATGGACAGTTTTATGTCAACCTAAAGAACATAAAGGTTGAGGCATAATTAATCTTAGGAATTTTAGCTTAGCACAAAAATGCAAGCTTCTATGGCAGCTACTGACTCACACACCCAATTTGAAATGACATTCTCTGTTAAAAGCCAGATATTTTTCTTGGTCTTGGCCAGGAGCTATCCTCAACACTTCAGAAGGGAGGTGTTCCCCAATTTAGCAAGAATTAAAAGCTTGTTTCAATATCTTTAACTGTATTACTAGATATAAAGTTGGTAATAGTGAAAACACAATGTTTTGGGTAAATAAATGGATAAATGGAATCCCTCTGAAGCTTAAATTTCCTGAGTTATTTACACTTGCTAAACATAAAAAAGCATCTGTTAAGAGGATAATGGAGCTATTTAAGGGTGATTACTAGGTCCTATTTAATATTAATCATATCTCTGAGCTCTTTGATAACTTACATACTATCCAATCACAAGCTAATCAGCTTGCTGAAATGATGGTTGCGGTTTAGTTGTAATCGGATACAGATAAATTTTTTTGGAATTTAAATGCTGACTACAAATTCACTGTGAACTCATGCTATAAAATCATAAATGGTGGTGGCATCAGATTTCACCTACATGAGAAGATATAGAAGGCCTAGGTGCCATTTAGGATTAAACTCTTTATTTGACTGTTGGTATCTAACAAGATTCTGATTAAAGAGAATCTGAGAAAAAAAGGATGGAATGGACAAAACTTGTGCATTATGTGTAAAAATTAGTATAAAACTACTTTCCGTCTGTTTATACATTATTCTTTTGCAACAACTGTCTAGAATTTTTTTATTAACAGACCTTTATATCCAGTTTTTTACAGTATTAATGATATGTTCAGATATAGACCTGAATGCATATTTGATTTATCTGAAACTGGGTGGAATATTCTTATTCTTGCCGTAGCTTGGAGTATTTGGAAGGAAAAGAATAATAGAATTTTCCGTAATATATCAACTTCATGTAAGTCAATTACATTCTATATTATTTCCCTTATGTATTCTCGGACAAAAAATTTGGATACAGGTTTCAAAAGAGAGGAGTTGCTTCAATCAGTTACAAATATGCAAAATTCATGGAATACTGTTCCGCCACGTGTTGAAGCCTCCTCAACAAACAATCTGGTGTCTCATCCTCCTCCTAACGCCCCTGCTAATGTCTCTGTTGAGCCCCCTTCTTTTGTGCATAACTCAAATGAAGATGTCATTGCCTGATTAACCTCTTTTTAATCAACCTATTTAATCATTTCTGAATTGGAGTTGTAACCTTATTAGAACTTCTTGGAAATCTGCCCACTCCGATTTGTGAAAGTGGAAAAATTTTGTTTTTGGAACTTGTGTTTTTGTGGCCTATGTAATATTTTAGACTTACTTTAGTTCTTGGTGGTGGATTCATAACGAAGACCTTAATAGAATACTATTAACGTTACAAGAAGGAGAAGGAAAAGGATAATGAAAACACGCATTAGTTGATAACCAGAAAAGTTTTTCAAAAAAAAAATCTAAAGGAAGAAAGAGAAAAAAACGAACAAGTTGTCTCATTCTGAAAAGTATGGACCAAACAATGTACAAAGCTGCAAAAAGAACTCTTTGCCATAACGACCTCGTTCTGCTGTAGAATGCACGTCGAAGAGGTGGTCCAAACCTGTGTACCCTTTTTTGAGACAAAAACTTGTGTACACTTGTAAACACCCATAAGAGAGAGAGAGTCTTAGAAAAGGTTGTTCTCTCTCTCCTTCAACAAGTCCAAAAGAAAGGCACATAACTAACAGAAGAATTCCAACAAAATCGACTCAAACCGAACCTGTAGTTTCAAGCTGAAGTATCTATTCGAAGACTTGTACATTGTCAATTAACAACAGCAATAAACCATGTGCTACCTAAATCTGTTCCGTCTCACATTTTTCTGCAGCAACAGTGACATCGGAACATGGAGAATGTAGTCCGTGATGCACCAAGGGGAATTGATCGTTAGTCCTGGATCGTCCCAAATTACAGCTTAACAAATTTGTTTTTTACCGAATAGGTAATGATGCATTTTAAAGCTAATAACGAATTATTCATTGTCAGGGATTGAAGCAGTTGCCAGTTGGAAGCAGGGAATGGTTACATAGAAATAATACAGGTTAGAGCCTCCCTTGCAGTTAACATTTTGCCAGACAATGCCAGCATTGCTTGGACTTGAAGATATACTTCAATATAAAAGGTGCAGAAAGATGAGTAAGGTCGGTGGGAGACATGGGGCTCACATCAGAGGACTCGCCGGTGCAGATCACAAGCTTGAGCCTGGGTCCCAATCAAAACACGTTTAGGGTGAAAATTTGATAAAAGTAGCAGCAAAATGAGAATGAAAAGTTACCCTGGGAACAACCACGCAAGCTTGACAATGTCTCATTATCATAGTGGTTGGGAGAACTTCAAACTCATCACAGATTTCAGGTTCGAATCTTGGAACATGTAGAAATATTTCTTAATGGCTGGGATATAGTATAAACTCGCCACGCCTCTCCCCCCTCTTTCTAAATCGATAACAAAAAAAACAACCACGCGCACTTGGCACAATGGCCAAGAGAAAGGCAGAATGTACCTCATCCTCGAAGTTCAAATCTAGGAATAAACGAGAATTATCGTCTACAAAAAAAAAAAAAAGGTTTACCCAAGGAAACATAACATAAATATTTAGTTTATTTAACGAGGCAGTTAAAATCATAGCATCTAGAATGGTTGAGACCTAGGTCTACACGTCATCTTTAAAGAAAGCAATCCTTGTTAAATTAACGAGCCAAAATGTTGCAGTCAAAAACTAAGGCCATAAAGGCAGATATAGGTGTTGCTTACTTGCATTGCACTAGATCAATTAAAAATTCTGAACTTTCAAAATATCCTCTCGGTGAGTTTGCGTTATTTGGTTGGCAGATTTATGTTTGTTTATATCTGATATAGATTTTTTTTAATTCTTCATAAATCTTTAGGCTATGGAGATTAACTGGTCACATTTGAGGAAATAAATCTAACCACCACCCATTTCAGGAAACCACTTTTAAGAGAAGGGAGGTTGGAATAGTAGCAGCCGAGCAGCTTTCTGATACGACTGTTGCCCCATCTTACTTTTTCTTGCAATTGGATGCTCGCTTTAAGGGTTCCGGAGTCCAGACCACTCAATCAGTTTTAAGATTATACTGGAACGGAGCAAATAGATTCTGCTAGGCTGTGCTATACAAGAAAGATAGTTTTTTTTTTTTTCACAATGGTAAGTAGTATTAGATATCAATCCCAAGGAAATAATTCCAAGGGAATCAGAAGTCCATAGTGCATCAAAAATAAAGAAAGCAAGGCAATGTTCATGCCAATAATACAGATCAACCAGCGAAGCTGATAATATAGTTCCAATGTATAAAAAACAATTAATGCTACTGCCCCATATCTTCAGCAGTAGCAGCTTGGTGTAAGGTGATATCAGTAGAGGGAGGAGGAACATTTGAAGAGGTTGTGAGATTCTCAGCCCAAGCAGCTTTCATAAAGGTTAATGAGTTCCTCAGATCCTCTTTCTCAAATCCTGGTAAAAGAGAATCTAAACAATGTCCTATTAGTCCAATGATATCGGAAATTATGATATAAGAAGGTTTAAAAGTGTCACGAAAAATTCTGTTGTTTCTTTCTTTTCAGGTTACCCAGAGAATAACTTGAATCAAAACAAACCAACTGCAGTTATTTAGTTGAAATTTAAGCACGGGTTTATGCTGATATAAGTAACACAGATTATAAAATCCAGGATATAACTGAGAGCATAAGAAAAACTACCAAATCTGGGAAACAAATTCACAGAACATAAATAAATGGTTATTAGTTTCTGTATTTCGATTGCAGAAAATACAGCTAGACAGGCCAACTCACCCTCTTTTTGTCAAATTTTCCTTAGTAAGATTTTTGTTGTGAATAACAAACCAAGAGAATAGCTTAACCTTGAAGGAGACCCAAGTCAACCATACTTGCTTAAAAAAAATTGAATCTGAGACCATCATCATTCAGTACATTATAACAGGATTTAACTGAGAAATTAGAAGAAGAGGTTGGGGTCCAGGATATAATATCTCTCTCCACCCCTAAAGTAATAGATTGAATAATTTGTGCCAACAAATCAAGCTGAAATTACAATACATTGTACTCATGAAACTGTGCTTTGGAATAATCAATCAACTTATTAAAGTCGGAATCAAAAATATTACAAATTTTGTAAACAAAGACTTTCCTCCATCTGCAAATAGAAAATAGTTGAGGGAGTAAGTACTTTATTTTTTTCCCATCCCACCATTTATGTTCCCAAAATAATATTTCTTTCCCATTGCACAGGTGGAGAGAACTGTAGCAATTAACAACATCAAAGCTGCTTTTCAGGCAAAGCCATAAAGGCGAGCAATGGTTAGAGGAAATGTTTAGGAAAGTCCCAGGCCCAAATTGTTGCATATACCTGACCTTCACTAATTCTTTCCACATTGCAAGGCTATCCCAGGAAAGTAATTGCCAGACTAATTTAGCTTTGAGTGCAAGATTAAAATTCCTGAGATTTAAGATCCCCCAACCATTTTGCTTTTTAGGTCTACAGAGTAAACCCCACTTAACTAAATGCCTTCCTTTATCGACAGTAGGATCTAACTTCCAAAGGAAGTTGCTCCTAATCCTATCAATGTCTTTCTCTACCTGCCTAGGCATGTGCAATACAGACATATAATACGTAGGAATGGCAGTTAAAACAGAATTAATCAGTGTCAACCTGCCATCAAGAGATAGAAAATGAGCTTTCCAATGGGATAGCTTTGAAGTTAATTTCTCAAGAACAGGAGACCAATCCCTACGCGAAGCCCTCCTATAATGGAGTGGAAGACCCAAGTAAGTGATAGGCAAGACTACAGATTTGCAACCAAGTAGATTACAAGCATAATCGACTGAATCCTGATCAACCTTGATCCCAGTAAGAGAGGATTTAGAAAAAAATTATTTTAAGGCCTAAACAGGATTGGAAGCAGCAGAGGATGCGTTTAATATTCACAATGTTCTCAACACCCTCAGCTAGGAAAAGAATGGTGTCATCCGCATATTGGATGTTTAGTACATGAGAACCCCTATGAGGGAACTGTATACCTTGAATGAGGTTGTGATTTAAAGCCAGCTGAAGCATACGGTTCAAGATGTGGGTGGCTATAATGAAGAGTAAGGGGGATAAGGAGTCCCCCTGTCTCAGTCCATTGGAAGATCCAAAGTAACCGTGAGATGTGCTATTGAGAAGAATGGAAAATTTTGCAGAAGAGATGCACATCTTAACCCATGATATCCATTTCCTCCCAAATCCTAATCCCTGAAGTGAATGGAGAAGGAATTCCCAATTGACCTTATCGAAGGCCTTCTCGAAATCCAATTTTAAAATAAAACCTGGCACCTTAGACGAATACATGAAATGAAGAGTTTCCTGGGCTACCAGAAAACAGTCCCCAATAGAACGACTAGGGAGGAAGGCACACTGAGAATTGTCTATGGTCTTATTAAGTGTGGGGGATAACCTAAAGGCTAGAGTTTTGGTGAATATCTTGTATATGATATTTACCAAACTAATAGATTTGAATTCTGTAATAGAATTAGCACAAAGCCGTTTAGGAATAAGGACAATAAACGTCTGATTTAAGGGGGATAGAGTATCTGGTTCAGTAGAGGAGAAAATGTGATGGAAAATGTGCATAATGTCATCTTTTAACAGTTCCCAGAACTGTTGAAAGAAGAAAATAGGGATCCCATCGGGTCCAGGGCTTTTATCCCCAGGGAGTCTATTTAAATTTGCCTTAACCTCTTCCACAAAAAAAGGTGCTTCAAGGGAGTCAAGGTCAGAGATCTTATTAGGAATCAACAGGTCCCAGTTAAGGAGGACACTGGAACCAATTTGGCTATTGAATTGTCGAAAAAAATAATTTTCAATTACATCACTAATGACCAGGGGAGATGTAATCACAGTGGAGTCAACAGTAAGTGAAAGAATAGCATTATTTCGCCTATGAGAGTTGACGACGTTATGAAAGAAGGAAGAGTTAGAATCTCCCTCTTTCAGCCATTGAATTCTGGATTTTTGTTTCCAGAAAAGTTCTTTTTCTTTTAAAAATTCAAAGTGTTTATCTCTAAGAGCTTGTCTCTCTCTCCAGGTCTCCTCATCTAGAATAGAATGCTCAGCTAAGCCATCGATGCTTAGAATGCGAGATTCGATGTCACTTAACACCTGATTTCTCTTCAGATTAATCGGGCCAATCCATTTTTTTAAACTTTGCTTTAAGAATTTCAATTTATAGGAGAACCTAGCCAGGGGATTAGCTGAATAGAATAAGTCTCTCGACTTCACCCAACAGTCCTGGATGAAGGAGTGACATCCTTCATAAAGGAACCATGATTTATATTGTTTAAAAGGTGGCGGGCCCCAATTTTGCTTTAGAGTGTTTAAAATAATTGGGACGTGGTCAGAGACTACTCTGGCCCTCCCAGAGCAGAAGGAGTTGGGGTGTTTGGCCAACTAGGAGGTAGAAGCGAGGAAGCGGTCAAGTTTAACTAGCGTAGATTCGGTCTGAAGATTAGACCAAGTGTAGGAACAGTTATTGTGAGAGAGGTCCACTAGATTTTTAGCATTAATGAAGTCATTAAACGATGACATATGTGAAGAAATCCTAGGACAGGAGGAATGCTCATGAGAATATCTAATTAGGTTGAAGTCTCCACCAATAACCCAATTTTCGTTAACCACTTGACTGAGAACTCGTAGTTCCTTGATAAAATCAGACTTAAGTCTGGAAACGCAGGGTCCATAAACCCCAGTAAGCCACCACTCAAAGTTATCCTCCAGTGAAAGGAATTGAAGGAAGAGACAGTAAATGCCCGAGAAGTGAGTTAGAAGGCTCAACTTCCTACCATCCCAACCTATCAGAATGCCTCCAGAGGCACCTGAGGAAGTAAGATAAGACCATAAATTAATTTTCTTACCCCCTAGAGATCTAAGCAATGCAGGGGAGAAATCATCTTTTTTAGTTTCAGAAATAATGAGGATGTCACATTTTTGTGATCTTACTAGATTACAGACAGCCCTAGATTTAAAACCAGACCTTAAACCTCTTATATTCCATACTACTATGATCATAAACACATGTTTGAGAAACGAGAGGGAGGATCCCTCTCACTAGGATGATTCCAGTTCCTCAGGGAAATGGGATATTTCCCTTGATCTAACCTGACTTGGGGAAAAAAATTCTGAACCTCAGTGTTGGAACTGAGGAAGATGTCTATTTTACTACAAAAATCCTGAAAGTGTTGATAGGAATCCCAAGTCAAGGGGTCAATATCCTTTTCATGCATATCAGGCAAACAAAGACCACTACAAGAGTGAGAAGAGGTAGAAGCATCAAAATGATCAATATTAACATTACTAGACAGATGATCTAAGAAATTAACAGAAGTACCTGGTGCGTGAATCGGGGTATCCGGGTGGGAGGGAAGAGGTTCCGTGGGATTCTCAACCGATGCTTCCTTCTCCACGCAGTCGTACAGCGCCAGAAGCTTCTTGAACTTCCCCATAGAAAGATTCCTTGCGCGAATCTCAGCTTGGACAAAGTTGGATTCGTCCAGGGAAGGAGCATCGCCTCTTTGGGAGCAGTCCATTTTGGAGGATAAGGAGGAGGAGGCTTTGTACCAACCTTCCGAAGTAGGAGGGGTGGGGGAAGATTTGTTCCAGCCCTCAGAAGTAGAAGGAGAAGGTGAGGCCTTGTACCAGCCTTCAGAGACAGACGAGGTAGGAAGAATCCCCACAGAACCAGGAGAAGGGTCGCTTGCTTGTGGTTGAGAGAAGGATCTAGTCCAAACGTTAACCCCAGGTCTAGAGTTTTTCCAAGACTTACTTCCACGCCAGGTCTTAGTGGCTTTGAAAGACTTTCTACTAGGTGGAGAGGCTTTCTGATGCGAGACGGGAGAAGGTCTAGCGAGCCAGGTGGCAGGGGTATGTTGCGCTGGAGGGGAGGGGCCGTAAAGATCCCAACTAGCTCTAAACTTGATTGGGTAGACGATACGCCCAAAAGCGTAGAAGCGAGTGTCCGGAAGGTCTTTACCATAGTGCAATAGAATACGGCACCTAGCAAAACTTTGCTGTTTTGCACTCTCTACAGAAAGATCCACCTCTAGAAGGTCCGCAAAGTCAGCAACCATACATCTAAAAACGTCGACGTTCCATAAATGGTGTGGGATACCCTTCAGTCTGACCCAAACTCCCTCCTCTCGAAGGGTGAAAACCGCATTAGACTGTGGTGACCAGTGGGTAAAGGAAGCTGAAAGAGATTGCAAAGAAGAACCGTAGAGGTCTAGGGTATCTGCCTTAATCTTAGGGGTGGAGAATCTCAGTAAAAATTTACCAAGGGCCGAGAGTTTGACTTCTACCCCGGAAGCCAAAGGCCAATGTGTCATTATGTGGTGTTCTAGCAACTCCTTGGAGAGCTGGGTGGAGTGGGAGGAGACTAGAGCACAACAAGAGAGGGAGAGGAGGAGGTCGCACGTAGCTTCAGAGGGAGGAATGATGGTAGGAAAATGAGGGGATTGACCCGCCATGCTAGAAGGAGGAGCGACTGATTTTCCTTCCTGGAAAAATTTACAAATAGCCACCGAGTGAGTAGGAGAAAGACAACAAAAACATAAACCGAAATACTTGCAGTTGCTCTTGGTGTGGCCTAGAAGGCCACAGGCAAAGCAACGACCCGAGGCTCGACAGAATGTTACCAGTGGAGAGCAAGCCTTCCGACGCTGCACCGTGATCCACTCCGAAGGCTCCGCAAAGGAATGAGAGTTTTTCCTTTGGCTAGGGATGGGAGAGGCGAGGGGAGCAAAACGAGAGCCCGAAGATGGGGGAAGAATAGAAGAGTTCAGAGTGTCAGAAGATTTCTTATCGTCAGAAGATCGTGCGAAAGAAAGACCCGAACCGCCACTGGAAAAAGGAGGCGAGGGAGACGTGCAGTCAGCACTGTGGTGCGTCAGACAAGCATTGTGAAAGACAGGAGAGCGGCGCTTGAAATGACATTTGTCATAAAAGCGATCATTAGTCGAAATATAATGGAAATGCTCTACCACTAATTGCGTCTCGAGCGAAGCGCGTGACTCCGAGCCGATTTCGGAACCAAGCGAAGAAGCAAAGCGATCAGAGAGAGGAGACAACAGACAGTCGTCAAGGGAGGCGGGAATGCAGCGCAATGAATGCCTGTTGTCAAAGTAACTCTCGAGAACCGGAGCAAGACTGGAGCGGTCTGTGCCAACTCGGGGCTCAAAGGCTGAGTCCAAATCATGATAGGTACAATGTTCGCAGGGGTAATGTAAAGTACCGGCACCTGCTGAGGTACCATGCTTGCAGGGATAGTGTTCTACGATAAGAGGAGGCTTATCGTGATCCCGCAGTAACACGGGAGCACAAAAGGAAGAAAAGTTCCACACGGAACACGGAGCAGACACTGCTGCGACGTCAGAACTGTCAGAGGCTGCAGGCTGACGTCCTATCGTCTCCGTCAAGACGCTAGGGTTCCGATCACCTACCGGCGACAGCCCGGACGACACACCAGTGGAGATCACTGGGTCAGAAGGGGAAGAGAAGGAAAAAAGGCTCTCCAAAACCATGAGACAGCCCGATGAAACTTCCTCCGTTGAGGTACAAGCCTCACTATCGCCGGAGAGCCACCGTAAGGACGTAGTCTCCCCAGGAAGAGTCCGAAGATCCCTATAGCTGGATCTTTCGTAAAACTCAACAATAAACGGAAAACTACTCCAACCAGACAAGAAAGGGGCCTTGTCCAAGCTCAGTCGACAGAGATTTAGACTCTTTAGCCAACTACAAACTAACGATTTACCACGCTTAAAACAGTCCATAGCTAGATCTAGATTAGCAGTTAAAGGCATGGTAGAAAAGGAATTGTCGTAAACAAAACCTAAAAGTAACCCAAGAGGGCCAAAATAAAACTCGGAACCCCCGCATGAGCGGTAGTTCCGACAAGAAAGCCCTAGCAGAGCGCTGGGTATCAAGGAGGAGAGGATATTTGCCTCCGATGAAGAAAGAACGTCGCAGAGAGAGGCGACGGAAGGAGGAAGAGGCACCTCGACTGCACATACCTGCGAGGAAGGGATAGGCATCTTCCTCGACTTGAGGAGTGTGCCACCAAAAGGAGGCGCGTCCCGCTTCATCGGGGTCCTCTCCGCAAAGACGATGGGGATGGTAGAGTTCGCCACTGCAAGAGGTCTCTTGTTTTTGCGACGGGATTTGCGGATCGGAGCAGTGAGGGTAGAAGCGTCCTCCTCTTCGAAGAGGCTGACCTTGAAAGTCTCCTAGTCGAAGGATGTGGCACGGAGAAGGAGGGCTTTCGAGCGGTGGCTAGAGTTTCGAGAGCCATGGCAGAGAGTTTTGTGGTTTCGCATTATCGAGAGTTTTTTTTGTCTTTTTGGGTGTGCAAAAAAAAAAAAAAAACAAGAAAGATAGTAGCCTGTCATTAGTCACAACCATCCGATACCAAGCAAATTCTTCACGCAAGAACTTTAACTGTTAAGTTGATAGTACTTGTGTAACACGGTTGGGTCAAATATCCTAAAATTTTGGGAAGACATACGTTCGAAACATGAGCATTTGGGGTCGAAAATCCACCATCCATGGCCAAGCATACACCACAAATCTACCAACAAAAAGCAAAGAAAGAAAGAAAGAAAAAGATTTGACGGTAATTTTTCCAACTACCTACAAGGTCCTAATCAACACTGGTTGCTGTAGTATTCGGGAAAGTCAGTGCTAATCATCGTCAAGGGCCCGGACTACAAATAGTGACCTCTAATAAGACACCACAATGGTTGACATAAGCACTAAACAGGCACCTGATTTGTCAAAAAAAAAGGAAGGTTATCGTATTGCTTTAACTAAGCATTGAATATTAAAAAGAAGTCTATATTATGCATTAACTATTACTGCACAATTCTTTATTTATCAATCAAAGGAAACATCTTCCAAGAGATATTCCTCTTCCAGACAGAGACTACGACCACAATTATGTTATTTTTAATTCTCAATGTGTTAGTAAGAAGGTACCATCTGGAAAAGATATGAGAGACAGTGCTAAGTTTAAACTGCTGCAACTAATAAATGAGGAAATATGTGTCTCCATTCCCATGGTTGGAAGGATGAAACCAAAAAAAAAGAGAATACCCTGGCTTGGTGGCATCAAAAGAAAATTGACCTAATTAGAACATATACATCCAAACAACTAAAATAACAAAAGCCGACAGCTACATTCCAGCATAAGATTGGATAAAGCTATGCCCACCAAAACACTTGTTCTGCACGATTTGGATAATAAGAAACAACACCACTTTATTATCAATATTGTTGTTTTATATTGTGCACTGTGTCCACTTGAAAACCACTCAATACAAAAATGTCTGATTTATCAAACTTGATCAGCCACATTAGAAAGACAAACAAATAAACATATTCACCACTTTTAGACATAAAAACATAAGTAAGATTATAAAACAAAAGCAACTATGGGGTAAAAATAAGAATCACATAAAATATGATCATTAAATCCACACCAGAAATTATTATAATGTCATCATCTGCAAATTTTTTCCAACTACAGAAAGAAGATGACCATATACACGACAAATTCAAATTCATTGATGGTATGGGATTTGAATGCAGATAGGTTCAATTTATTTGTAGATTCCTAGGCTGTTTTCATTTAATATGTAGAAAAAATGAGAGGACAAACAAAAAGCACCAGTTATTATTCAAATAGAGAGTCTCTTTATTAGATATGTATATTATAATGTTACAAAAATCAGAGGAATGCCTCTCACCCTATAAAAGAAAGATAAAGCAAAGTTCTGGAAATGCGAAAAAATTGTTAAAGAGTATAGGTTGCTGTACCTTTAGTCTACAATTATAGTGTTACTGAATTTCCTTTTTCTCCTTGCTTTCCTTAGGATATGCATAGTCTCTTTCATGACTTCCGGTGACAAAGAGCTCGTACAACCTGCAGAAAAAAGAATCGATCATTCAGGTCAACATAGCCATGTCAACAAATTGTTATTTCCAATTTGCTGACTGAGGAAGTTCAGCATATTAACAACATAGATGCACCTGTATAAAGTTTTCTCCATTACTGTACTTTTTTTAACTGTTGTTTAAGTTTTTGATGTGAGCACATAAACCAAGGTAATGTGCCAACCTGTTCCTTTTTCCTTAAGCAAGCAGGAGAAGCCTACATCTATTTCCTCATCTGATTCAATGATTACTCTAAAATCTTGCTCCTGTGATATACACACTGAGTTAGATACACATCAAGCTTTGATTGTTTACCAAGAAAGTCGCAAGAATGTTAATCATCAAAAGAACATCTGATATTCAAACTCACAAAGTTTGTAGCATAGGTGAGAAAAGGTTTTATGAACTTTTCATTGCAAAACTGTGACATTGTCAATTACCAAAAGAGAAATATCTGAAAATCATGGAAGATAAATGTGATGGATGTCTAATATGCATTGTGGATATTACCTGACTTTTCTATTCTGTGTAGCCCTTAATTGTGCTTAAGACTATGAGACTGGAAAGCATGAATGATTGCCATGGACAATGAGATCTTAATGGGGAATCAAAGCTTGTCAAGAAATGTTCAAGCATGACCAGAAGCCAATCAAATCTCACTACCCAAATGTTGCACAATTCCTTATCTCTAATAAATACCTTGTTCAATTACTTTGCTGAATATTGCACAATTCCACACTTACTGTAGCAACTTTCATGCATACAAAAAATTTCCAAATGTTTGAGCTTTTTGTGGTCTTAAGTTGCTGATCCCACATAGTGGGATTAATGCATGGTCATTGTAGTAGTTGTTGCTGTTTGTGTTTTCAAGTTCTTTTACATTTTTGTCTAATAATAGGAGAATTACTCAGGATTTACTTCTGAGCTTCCACTTTTCAGCATTGATTTCTAAAATTTCGGGTGAATTCTAATGATTCTCCCTAAATATGAATTTTCACCCTTGCATATTTTTGCTTTGTGAATAAAATATACCCTCTCTTTTCTAAGAATAACCACTTATTCAGATTGTTGACTGGCACGGAAAACAAAATTTGACAGAACATATCAGTTAATTTATGGCCTAATAAATAGACAAGCTGACCATTATATGGTGGTGCTATCATGATATCATCTTAATTTAAGAAGCAATGAGACTCATATCTACAACTTCTTCTGACTGATAAGTGATAAAAGAATATGAATGCTATGACAGGTGAATTAATTTATATACAGTTCCATATTTTGAATAGAAGAAGAAATGATCTTTGCATATGTGTGTCCAAGAGCGCGTGTGCGTGTGCATGTGCGTGTGCACGTGCATGTGCATGTGTGTGTTGGGTGAATTAATTTACATATGGTTCCTCAAATCCTTGATATTAAACAAGATTCCAAAAATATCACAGTTAGGAAGGGAAAGGATGATGTTCCCCTCTTTACAAAACTAAGAAAAAAAACTACCTGATCATTGAAAGAAATTACTTCCTGCTTTGTCTCAAAATTTTGCCTTTTCCTTATGAAGGGAAATGGGTTTTGTGTTTTTGAGTTAACCTTTTCGACTTTTGGGATTACAGCATTTCTTCTATGATGGGTTGTAGGTGAGACAAGCCTGGGAGCCAAAAGAAATTAAATAAGCACCATCCAGACATTAGCATCGAGAACATGCATAAAACTCATAGGCTAGCAACATAAAGTGTTGAACATAATCAAAGGAAAAGCCGAAAGGGTAAAATCTCCAGTGTAAATAATTTTAGCAGGGTATTGACAATTATTTAGTCAGTGAACCAGTTTAAATTCCATCTACAACATAAGTGAAAAGCTAATGAAACTATTCATTTTCAATTGTGAGTGAAAATTTTGAATATTGTCAGTAATATCACTCCCTTAAAACTTACCAATTTTTACTTGGTCAGTCAGCTACATAATCGAGCATAAAAAGAAGAGGACAACTCTCTCAGTTACGATAAAAGGTTCCACCATTTAGATGAAAATATTTCTAGAATTACAGAAAATACACATGATTTTTTTTTACCATTAGACGGTAAGAAGTTATATCATTATTGATAACAACTGGAAGGGCTTTAAGAGTATGTAAGCCTTCCCATCTATTTAGCAGCTATCAATGTTTACTCAAAAAGAATTTTTGTGTCTCAGGGAGAGAGAAAGAGAGATGCATTTCAAACTTATTTATCAAGTGCAGTTACACCCTTCTTCCACAAAATATTCCTTGTTCCATAAAATGACTACGGTACAATTTTCTACGTCATTGTATGAAACAATACTTAGTAATCAGAATTAAGCACCAGAGTCATACGCTGTAATTTGGATGGGTTGACTTTTCTGAAATCGAGTAGCACCGAAACCTTTCCTCTACAAAAGTTATGGACGTCAATAAGAAATGCGTCAAACTGGAATTAAGGAAAATAGATCACATCAGTAAATTTGGATAAATACCGATGGCTCAACACGAAGTGACTGGCTATTGTTAAGAGGCTTTAAACTAGTTGTTGCCTCCTGAAAATAACAGAAGACATGAAAAAGGAAGGTCAGCAATTTATACTTAACAAAAGATAGTAAGCTCTAGAGTGGATAAGCATCTCATTATTCTTTTTGTAAGAGTCCACAGGAATGTTGTTAATGAAGCTGATGATTCAGTCTAAAATAAAGGCTGAAATAGGAGTAAAAGGCTGATATAGGAGTAAACATAACTTCCATCTTAAATTAGACAGTTTCTCACAAGCAATTAGGCGAATGCGATAAATAAATGCTTTATCAGAAATTTAACTACCTTTATTTCTTTCGCAATTACTTTGCAAATTTCATTCTTAAGACCTAATATGCGCAATTCAATCTGATCTGGAAGGGCTGAAAGCCTAGAAGTGACCTCTTGCAACTTGATTTGATCAGATTCTTTTTTCAATTGCTCAGTAGTACATTTCAGGCTTTTGTCAAGGCTGGCTTTGATATCTTCTTCTCCCTTCAGCTATACAAGGTACAAAATCAAGGTGAGCCCTAAGATACTGAATATGCCAACTTTCAAAAGGAATTCACCGACAAAAGTAGAATAAGCTTCTTATCACTTACTATTAACTGCAAAGTGTTATCTTGAACAATCATCTTTTGCCTTATGCCTTCAGCTGAACAAAGACATCAAAGCAAAGATTGATTAGATTTGAGAGAGTATTCAAACAAGGTTGCTTTTGATTTGTCATAACAATATCTTTATAAATAGTTAAATTCAAAATACCAGGGCCAAAGCTTTCCCTGAAAAAAAATCGTGATCAGAAAAATTATATATAGATCACTCTCAGATAAAATTCAGGATGTCACTCACTCTCAAGTGTCACTTCTCTGACTGCTTTGTTTACTAGCATGACATCACTCTGGGTAGAGTCCAAGATTCTTCCAAGTCTAGTCAAGTTATTTTCCATTAATCCAATCCTGTGCTCAAGTTCATCACTGACCTGACCTGTCCAGGAGAAATGAAATATATTCAATCAGGTATTCCTGAGATGTTACAAGCACATGTTTGCAATCGGCTTCTATTTTTTATCTCCCTAGAAGAGTCAAATATCTCCAGTGAAATTCATTTTCTGTTATCTAACAAGTGATGAAATTTTGTAGTTGCAAACATACATCTCTGTTCTGAGGCAGAACCTGGATTCCATTTCCGAACAACATTATTAGCTGGTCTCGTAAGCTGTAAGGACTCTTCTCTGGTGCTTGTAATTGGTGCCATGCAAGAAATCCTCTTAAATGATTGATCTTCAGAACCTAATCTCTGCTGTTAAATGCATGAAAATTTAACATGCTTACATAGAAAGGGATGAATTGATAGTGAACAAGCCTTTCAAAAATTATTTAAATTTAATATGTTGGTGTATATGTTGCCTCACAAACCCAAGAATTTTTACAATGTAATTTATTTTGACTATTTCTTTCTAAGGCAGAAGTTGATATGAGCAACAAGATGTCATACAGGATAAAGAAATGGTTTCAATTTTCAGAAATACATGAAGCCCTATAGCTGAAAAGATAACCACTGTATCATTGTAAAAGTCACTACATTGATCTGCTTTATGCAAAAATATTTTTAGGCAGTATTTCTATGTAAAAATAGTCCTATGTAATGGTTAGGATCTGCATGAATTATAGAAAAATGTATTAGATAAGTATAACTCAAGAAGTTTTGCAAATAGCATCTCTCCTTTTGTTTGAGATTGCAGTTTGTGTAAAAGACATTGTTCTACTTAGGAAGGAGTTCATTAAAATATAAGTTGATTATGAGCAAAGTTCTTAACATCGACATGTGTCGGCGAAATATCACTGACACATGTCAGTTTCTTAGTTGGGTGACACCACATTATAAGGAAAATCGTGAAGTACTTGATGTCAAGGGGTGTGTCGACTCATTTCGGCAAGTTTCAGTGTGTCAATTGACTTAGCGTACTTTTTACACTGAGCCCATCCTGTGTCAACCGACACAACCTTTAAAAGGTCCTACGTGGATGACATGCTACTGTTGCTGCACCTTTCCTTCTTCTTCATCGAGTTCTTTCCTCCAATTCTCCTTGTATTTATTTTCTCTTCACTCCCCGTATTTCAACGATAATAGACTCTATGAAGTGGCAAAATCAGTCTTCAATCAAAATCCACATTTCCAATATTTGGGTATTTTCTCATTTCTACTTTCTCTTCATAGTAAATTTTGAGAAAACTATTCATTTTAAACATATACTAAGCATTTTAAGTATAATTTATACATTTATTAAGTATTTTTAAGTACTATCTATGTTTCAAGATATTTGTATTAAGTTTATATAGTATATTTTAGTGTAATACATGTTTAGAAAAGTGATTTAAATAGTCTTAGGATCCATTTGGTAGAGTTTTTGGACAGCTTTTGAACATATAACTTCTCTCCAAAAGTTATAATGGTCCAACAGTTTTACCAAACACTACCAGCTTCTTAGAAACATATAACTTTTGGAACAGTAATCTCTTTACATTTTGAAAAGCTAGGTTATGACAGCTTTTTACTAGAAATTAGTTTCTACATTTAGGTTCAAAAGTTGAAGTTCTACCAAACGGACTCTTAAATGTAAATTATTGCTTATATTAGCTTATCTTAGAGTTTCAAAATGAAATTTAAAGTTTTTTTGACTATTTCCGTGTATTTCTGTAAATTTATCACATTTCCACCAATGTCCGATACATTTTTTATTTTGGCCAGACTAAAGTTGGATACGAAACTGACATTTAGAATCTTGATTATGAGTCAATTTCACATGGAGATACCCCTGCAGGACAGACAGTCAGTACCCCACTCTTTATCCTATAGAGATGAATAACGGAACTTCAAATTTCTGGAAAAGCTAGGCACATCAAAAAACTATTCCAACAATTAAAAATGGGAGATAGAAGGCAAAAAAAGTGCAGTCTCTGGCAGAGAACACGGGTAATTATCGATCACGACTCACAAGGCAAAAAAACTTCACAGTAAATCAACAATATATGATAACAGAACAACTTAAACAAGTTCCAACTCTTTGCCAGTTAACCCGACAAGTAAAATATTCTTCACAAATTCCAACCAGAAAAAAAGCACTCATAGAACCTGAGCAACATATTCTACTATCGTCCAGCATGCAGAGAAATCCTAATCACGGGAATCACTAGTCGCTCTACCTGATCATTCGTCAAGATCTCGTCAAAGGAACTCTGGGAGAGCTGCGAGAGGGACATCCCCTGCGAGAGCGAATGCTGCGATTGCGATCTGAGCAGGGAGGGCTGGCTCGTCCTCATACTGGAAGAATCCGCTCCGGACGAACTCGCATTTGCTCTCCTGAGTCCAAAACAAAACAACAAACTCCAATGAGACGCTGGAAATCGGAACGAGAAGGCGAGAATCCCTAGAACGTGAGGTCGTGGGAGACGGCGGAGTGACCTGGAGTGGGGAGGAAGAACGGAGATCGAGTTGAGATCGCAGGCCTTGTTAATCTTGAGCCTCATCTATGCGTCGAATTGGGAGGGGGGGTTACCTCCCACCTTCTGATCGGTAGTGTTTCGGAGATTTGCAGGACAGGAGAGGAGCTGGAGGTCGTTCGGGAGGTGTGAGGAGAGAAGTGCGAATGGGCGTTGAGCGGGGAAACAGCGTGGTCCGTGAGGAGTCGTATATATAGCAAGGAAACTTGAATTTTTTTTGTTTTCCTTTTTTATTAATTTACTAAACTGGCCTATACTTTTCTCAAATGGTCTATCTCTTCTCCATTTTTTCCGAATATAACTTATCATTATCATCATCATTTTTTTGAATAATAAAGTAGTATCACGGAAGGATATGGCAAAAATAATAGAACAACCACAAGTGATAGTTTTTTTCCCCCGAATATAACTTTTACTTTTATAATTTGTAGAATAATAAAGTAGTATTATGGAAGGATACAGCAGCTTTTATGGCAAATGATAAAACAACAAGAAGTGATAGCACAAAATAGTATTAACTTTCATCACTCTTATCATTTCTTTTAACCGTAGCTTTAGATTCCGTGCATCTTGTGGAGTCTCCCTCTTTGAGTATGAAGCCTCTTGCAACCATATCCATGTGATATTTTAACTTCATTCTATCTAAGTAATCCAGAAAGATGGGGAATCATCCATATCATGCATTTTTGTCGCAGTTGGACTTTGGTTGAGCGATTTATAATCAAATTATAAGCTGATAATGGTAGCATAAGTTGGAAACAAAATGTTTGCTATCGATTACAGTACTAATAAACTGTATAAAAAAAGGACCTTAAAATTGTTGCCTTGTTAGGTGCATTTAACATGGCATGGCTTATTGATAAGGCAATAGATGGTACAAATTCCATGAATTAGAATTTATAAAACTGAAAAATAAAATATTGTCTCGTTTCATCATGTGTTACTTCACTGATTGCACCATGCACATGGTGGGTGTTTTCCTCGACAGTCTCAGTAATAATCTATAAGCTACGACACAACGCTAGCCCTGGTCATTTTGCGGGTCCTGAGACAGGTTTCTCGACCCGAACCCAACAAGTGAGATTTTGGTCCGTTTCGCGACCCGACCGGACCCGTTTGGAAGGCCTTTCGACGCCTAGGCGGGCAGATTCGCGAAACATCGTCCAGACTCCAAAGTCCAAAACACCAAGGACGTCGAAAGCTTCAGGAAATTCTAGAAATATCAGTGGCCCGACTACCACGAGGCAGAAAACGAAGAGGGGGTGACGACGGATGAGGACGAAGGTGTTCCTCAGATGATGCGCTGAAGAAGAACGATGTCCGGCTATGTACTTCGCCGCGTCGTGCCGGCGTTCCGTAGCCGCGTGCGGCAGAACCAGATGCTCCTCTCCACCTCCGCCTCCGCCTCTGCCACCGTGGTCGAGGATTTCTCTCCCGCAACTGCGGATGCTATCCAGATAACCGAGAGCTGCATCCGTGTGCGTATTGTCCTCCTCACTTTTATTTTCTTAAAAAATTGTTTTTTTGTAGTTTCTTTGATTTTTGTTGGTGCTTTCGTTTTCTTTTCCCGTTTGTACTATTGCTTTGATGAAGTATGGAGTTTAGTCCCCTACAGGATGAGCTAAATCTCACTTGATGATATCTTGTACAACCTAAGTTGAAAATTTGAAGGTCTTTTGTATTTAATTTCTAACCGGTAAATGCTTACTTAATTGATTTGGAAATTGAAAGCCTGTCCCGCTGAGTTAATTGTAAAATCTGGTATTTTTATCAAAGACATTCTATTTGAAAAGGGAGGTGAATCCTTGTTTTTTTAACTTTTTGTGGTATCTCGCAAAGAAGGCAAATGAAACAAGCTTATACCATGTTTTTCTGTTTCCTTGGAATAAATGAAATAGATGCTGCATAATGAATAAGCTAGAAAAGTATTTGCTTCCTTGATTAAAAGTTCGACCATGTTCTATAATTTCTATTAATGAATTTGGTGCCGTATTCTCCCTCTTCTTTATATTCTCTAACTTCTATTTGTGATTTTCTCACTCTTCAGATTCACTATCAAATTGTAATTCCACAGCTAACTAAAATGTATTAGGTTTTATCTTTTCATTTTTAAAATTTTACAATCCCTGTATTATTGGCACCATTTATTTAGTGAACTAATTAGAACACAAGCACAAATGCCAACTTCTGTAGCTGAAATTAGTGCAGACTTCTTATAATGATGATGTAATGACTTCGAGCATGACTAGGCTTGACGACTTTGTGGCGGAGTCAAAATTTATTTATTGACTTCTTCATTCAGCCTGTAAATGACTGCTGTGTGCTAATTGATTAGACTTGCAACATTACATTTTCAAAATTTCCTTCCTATCCACCATACACCATTATCTCTAATGCCAATGTTCTTAACCATAAAAAAATTGTCATCTATAAATGTTTGAATCTCTTTGTCTTCGCTATGATGTGTAAATTCCTTATTTGATATTGTGATTCTTTAGCTCATAGCCCATCTCACTTAGATGATGTATCACAGAGAATGAAAGAGTTGCATGCCAATGAAACATATGGCGATGGGAAGATGCTAAGATTAAGTATAGAGACAGGTGGCTGTTCTGGGTTTCAATATGTTTTTGAGCTGGATGACAAAAAGAATCCAGATGACAGGTGCACCTTTTAAATTTTATGAAACAACCATACTTAATAGTTAGTTTGCTGGAATATTTTTCTTATGCTTGTTCATGCAGATTAATTTTCCATGTATACTTCTATTGATGCAGAATTTTTGAAAAGGAGGGTGTTAAGCTCGTGGTTGATAATATCTCTTATGATTTTGTGAAAGGTGCTACGGTCGACTATGTTGAGGAGTTGATTCGTTCTGCATTTCTGGTTAGGTTTCTCTTTTTTATTTTTTTAAAAATATTCCTTTGCACTTTGCCCATAATTAATTGGCATTGTCAAGTCATCATCGGCTCATAGATAAACATGTACTTTCACTCGCACCTTTCTAAGAGTGAATAAACTGAATAGCTTGACATTTGGTTGTTTATAGCTGCTTGCCCGTCGTAAATAACATCAACTGGGTAAGTCATTAGACATGCAATTTGCGCCTGCCTTAAATGCTTAAGCCCACCTGAGCTCAGGTTTTAGGACCAGAGCCCAGCCCAGTGCTTGGCCTTTGGTTGAACTAGGTTAGGTGGGTCGGGTTGGGCTAGGTCAGGCCAGGCTTGGTCCTTTTCATATATACTAATAATAAAATAAAATAAACAATGATTTTATTAAGTAATTTACCATTGAAATTACACAAATAAGTAAACAAGGTACATAAAATTATAGACTAAAACAAAGTTTTACAAAAAAAGAAGAAGAAAATAAATAGGAAATCATTAGCCTTCCATTTCAATAGAAGTCGATGTATCATCGTCTTTTGATTCATTGTCCAACTTCATATTCTACATTATTTCTTTTGCATCGTATTAGTCTTTGAGACAAATTGAAACTTTCACCGATTTCTCCGATAATTTGCATCTCTTATAGCGTAAGACTTTTTTTCCTACACAAAAAACGAATTTCGATACCACAATGGATGTCAGACTATAGGGTATCTATATGAATTAATAGACCACTAATTTAATAAATCTAAATTAATTTCATCATCTTTGGTAAAATCAAAATTGCAATCTAAATAATTTTCTAATTCATTATTATTTGTTACTTTTACATACTTTTCCTTTTGCCTATTTATTCTACTTTACATTGTAGAATCTTCATCATTTTTTTTTCTTGTTACAGAAATAAAGATAATAATAGTAGAACTACTACTACCAAATTGACTAACATATTCTTCAAACAAATTATACAAATTTGCTTTAACTTTATTAACAAATTCTTCTAATTTTTCATGTTTATTTAAAGTAGTATAAATTTTATCTTAAATTATCATGCAATTAACTAATTTATGCTTAAGATCTATTATTAATGCTAAACAACACAACATTAGAGGATCATCCCAATAATATCTATATTTATGCTCTATTAGTGAAATAATATCTTCAAAACTTGTAAAAGATTTGTATAATGAAAAAACATTAGAAATTTTAAAAAATTAGGTAAAAGAAGAGGACTAATAGAATAATATTGTCCAGATAATCTTAGTAGCATCATAAAAAAGTTTTAAAAATGTATGAATTACAGTATAATTATTCCAATCATCATCATTTATAAGCTTAATTGATTTTTCATTATAAAACATTGTAATTATGTTATTATAAGGTAAACATGAATGTAAGATATGATATGTTGAATTTCATCTCTGTTGAATATCTGTTATAAATTTCCTAAGTTTAACACTATTATGTACATAATGATTTAAATTCTTGAAATCTTTTGAGTGATGCTTGAGTAATAAGATAACTAATCTAATATTTTCTATATATGGTCTTATACATGTTATACATTCTTAATAATATGACAACTACATCTACAATGAAAAAATCACCATTTAGCATAGGTTTCAAATTTCTCCTTAATATGTCTATTGCAATATTATTATTAAAAGCATTATTAAAAGAAATTGTATTGATTTTGTTGTTTTTTTTTCAATTCTTTAAGAATATATTTTATAATATTTGCAATAACTTTATCACTATGTAGACGATCAAATATTTTGAAAGCAATTATTCTTTGTTGTAAACACTAATTTATATTTATCCATAGGAGAGTAAAACACAAGTAACGAAATTTATTTAGACCTAGAAGTTAATGATATTCTACATAATAAATTAAAAAAAATTTGTATTAAAATGTCTTTATTTTGAATGAATTGTTTGTGTATTATTTTTTCAATTGTGTTTCTAGAATGACCTTTAAATTGTGTATTTAAATATGTTTGCATATAAGTTTCAAAATTTTTATTTTCAGAAAATATAAAAGCTTGCTCATCTTGAATTATAAATTTTATTAATCTAATTGTAGTTTCTTGTGGAGTAAATCTCCAATTAGTTATACCATTAGATCCTATTTGTAATCGAAATTATTTTAAATCTATTGATCCTATTATTTTATTTCTCTCTAAATAATTTTTAATATGCCTATTTAGATGAGCATTACATCTATCCTTACCATAATAATTACAAATACATTTTTCATCGTTATTTTTATCTTTTGTTAAATGTTTCCAACAATCAATTGTTCTTTTCCTAGCCCTATTACTAGTTATGGATTGTGCAGGTGAAGTTAAATTTTTAATTGACTCTTGGGATGAAATATATTCTAGGTTTGATGAATCAGCCATTATAATTAATTAAAACAATCAAGAAAATAAAATAATAAATTAAAAATTGGAGAGTAAGAAGTAGAGAAATCTGGAGTGGAGGCGAGCAAAGGCCAAAGTAGAGGTGAAGGTGGAGAGGCAAAGCCGTGGAGTTGAGGCAAAGGCGAGTGGAGATGGATTTAAGTGTGTGAGAGTTGAGAGAGTAAAGAGTAGAGAGTGTTGAGAGAAGTGTGAAAAAAGAAAGAAAGAGGGGGGAGGTGTAATTATAGAGTTTATAAAAGGGGAGGGAGAGAAGGGAGTGAGTTGTTAAAAAAAAAAATCCAACGGATGGAAATTTCCAACCATTGGTCAAAGTGGGGAAAGAGGGCGGAGGGTTGGGGGGGGCAAAGGGTTGGGCACGTGGGCCTTATGGGTTGAGTTGAGTTAGGTTTGGATTGGGTTGAGCTTGGGCCACCCATTATGGGCTCAGGCCAAGGGCTCGAGGCCTAAGCCCAACCCATTCTACCTACTTGATAAAGGTTGAGCTAGCTTGATCTTTGCCCTTGGTGGGTTGGGCCAAGCCCAGGCTCTTGTCGGGCTTGTTGGGTCGCTTGGCCCAGTTTACACCTTTATTAGTCATATCGTCTGCCTCCTTTTCCATGAACCAAATTTAGTGGTCTTAGTGGTTTTTGGCAAGATGAAAAAGGTTTATTCTTTTATTCTGTTTGTTGCTTGACCTTTATTTGGGGCAAGGGTAACTAGGTTAATGGAAAACTAGCATAATTCTATCCTTACTAGTTACAAAGGGGTGATTGATACTACAACGCAAATGATTGGTGGGAGGTGCCTCTACCTCATACTTGTGCCCAAAAAAAACTCATGTTTAGACAGATTTATCTGTTGGGTTTAAGTTGCTGGTAGGGATAAATGCACCGAGGTTCTTGAGCTTGGAGTATGTAACGACAATTGGGGGATCCATGGCTAACATGGTCACACTGCCATGCATTATTTGACTGTTAGTTATTCCTCTTTTCAAGAACTTTAACCTTTCAGAAGATAGCTTTGTCCTGTAAGCCAAGGTAAGTACAGTTTGTGTATTTTATTTAGCTTTGGCTTGAAGTGTGAGTATGCATGTGTGTGAGTTTGTAGTTTGGTCTATTTTAATGAGCTTTAAGTTGATGTCCAATGTCTAATCCAATAAATGGCGCATGATCCTGGCATTGCTTTTTGTGTATAATGAACTCACCAATTTTGAGTATATCTGATCAACTCGAACAAGTCTGTGTCATTCATATCCAGATCTAGCATGCTCAGGTAAATCATTGCATTTTTTGCAATCATCGCATGTATTTTCTCTTGTGTAAGCATAGTTGAGGTCATTGTCATCCTTTCCTTGCATTCATATCTTTGATAGTGAGAAACATTTAAGTTAGTTTTCTATACATTTAAAGAGTTGTCTTATATGCCATATTAGCCAAACACATTAGGTAATGATCAACCCAGCTTTCTTTTTAAATATATTTATTTCCGAGTATATGAGATCTATCAAACCATTATGTACTATCTTCATGACTTAAAATTAGTGAGCTGGGTTAAAATAAGGTCATAACCTCGTTACAGTCCTAAAGTAAAGCAGGGTCCTGGGGTTGTATGTTGAATTGGATTCTTTTTATGCAATTATTATTTCAATCTACTCCCTCCCAAAAAATGTTTTTTTATGTCAACAACACAATTCACATATGGTGGTTTCTCTGCAGGTAACTTCGAATCCAAGTGCTGTAGGAGGCTGCAGTTGTAAAAGCTCCTTCATGGTTAAATAGATGTTTCAGAAGCTCGTTTCTATGGTATCTTTTTTATACTCATTAGAAGATGTAATTCTTGATTGTAAAATAAATTACGGCTCACAAGCTTTCATGTAAAGCTTGATTTTTATGACCAGTGTATTCAAATAACTTATATAGAAGCACATTGAGTAACATTTACTGCAAACAAAGAAGCCAACCTACTACTTGAAGGCGAAGGTGATGGAACACAGGAGATACTGGAAGTGGCCATGAGCCGTCAATTCTATTTCTCTGATGATATTCGCCACCTCTGAAGAAGATAATGTGTAGCTTAATAACTGTCACCGAGCATTGCAAAACTACAGTATATGTCAAATATAAATTAAGGTGGATGTAACGATTCAAAATTAGGCTAAACATTTCACAGACATCATTTGGCATTTGTTACTTTTAGCATGTGACTTTCAAATGGTTAAAAATGAGAATCTCTCTACGGTTAATGCCAAAGATGTGGGCATGCTTCCATCCCGGTAAAAAATCTCAACATTTCTTCCGAGAACCTCAATTGCTCCCAATTCCTAACCCCACTTTTAAGCAGTTGTCAAATGCAACACCCTAAGAAAGATTTACTTATTGGATGTCACTTCTAGCTTCGTAGGAACTGAAAAATTAGATTCATATTCATCTTGGGAGATGGTAAAATTATTTCCATCGGAACTAATAGGCATGTGAATGAATAAATGTAAACCAATTAGCAAATGAAATACAAATAATACAATCCTACGATGACATCTTCTGGAAAGACTTCAGTGGTCATCAATGTTTGCAAAAGGCACTGCACCGAGCGTACAACTAAATTCATACAGAAGGGTTGATCAATTCCACAGCCGACTCACAAGAACGTGAGAAACGGTTGGCGACTAACGTAGGTAAAACAAAAACTAGCGTGAATGGACAAAAGTACGCAATTGATCTTTGCTGGTTGCACACGTATAACTCTTAACTAATTTACTGCAACAAAGCCATCATTTCAGGTATTCTTCTGTGAGGATTTCGTCCTTGACCTCTTGAAGCAGGACTAATAATCCTGAGTGCTTGCCATGGCCAACAGAGATGCCTGAGCTTTCGCCGACTACCGCCTTTTTCTTTTCGACCACGTTCTGGCTCTTCCTCTAACTGCTTTGTCAGTTCTTCAATCCGTTCCCTTAGAACAACAGATCTGCTGTCTGCCATTCGGAGTGAGGTTTCTGCAGCTGCCTGAGCTGCCATTGCAGCCGTTGCCAGCTTCTCCTTCAGCATCAGTTTTTTGTTGACATTATCCAGCGCAGTCTTTGTCCTATTTAAATCTTCTTGGAGGATAGCTGACTGGCAGGATGTATATAGTGCTGGTCAAAAGCATGGTGCAGATACGAAAAAAAATACCAGAAAATGCACGTTGGAATTTAATAAAAAAATGCCCCCCCTTATAATACCTGCAGTCGTGACAAATTAGCAGCAAATGCAGAAAAAAGGAAAATGTGAAAAAAAATAACCACCTATCGATGACGTGAAACGTCTACGGTCCTGATAGTTGGAAAAAGGATTGTGCAGTAAATAGCTTGAAAGTAATCTTTGCATAATCTCTCACCTTTCTTTCATGTTCTTCAATGACACATTTTCCAGCTTCCACTTCCAATTCACATGCTTCTCTCCATCTAAGGACCTCTTCTTCTGCTTCTTTGAGTTCCATAACGAGGTCTGCAACCTTGCGGGAATCAAAAGAATAGAAAAATCAGATCCTATGGAATTTTAGCATGGGAATAGGAGTTTATGCTGAAAATAGAATATCAACGATACATTTTGGTTTAGAAGACTCTCCCTTTCTTCTAGATTTTTTATGTACAATGTGCATTCATTGATCTCCTGAGCTTGCTTTTCAGTAAGACACTGCAAATGCTCAGAGTCTGATCTGCCAAGAAATTAAGCATAAGTGAACATTGATGACCAAGACAGGCATATAGCGTAGGAAATTTTGAAAAATAAATAAATAGCTGGACGATATGCGAGGTATCACGAGTATCCCCTATTGGGTATATAGAGTCTGATTATGTTCAATTCTAGGCTCGCAATTTTTTTTTTAAGGTTACATATGTAATTTCCTATACTCCGATGTCTTAGATCTCTTCTATATAAAAAAAGGGTAGTCTTCTATAACATGTATCTTGAGAGAGAAAAAAGAATAAGAATCCTAGTACGGTTGTGGACGTAAACAACTTATCGAACCACGTAAATCCTTAATTTTCCATATGTGTGTTTGTTTTTCTTCTTCTTTGTTTCTCCTCTAGATCTAGGGAGATATTTTTCTCAACATTCCCATGAACAAAGTCCAACCCTAGTTTATGAGATTATGTGGTTGATACCTTAAGATCGTTCTTCTTCTAAGAGCATACATAACTAAAACAACTGAAAGTTCTAACCACATTCATATTTGTCCTCATTTCTCCATGGAAAATCTCTTTTTTATTTTTATTTTTTCGCTATTTGGTCACAGAAATGGACAAATCTAGCTGGCTCAAACATGAAATCTACAACAATATGCTTCTAAAAATCCTTCATGTTTGTTAACAATTATAGCTCATCTTACGTTCCACAAGACGACCATCCCACATCCTTCGACACCTGAAATTAGTGGAACAATCCGATGTCCTTTGAGATTCAAGGTGCAAACTGATTTGGTCCTCGCCAGATATAATGATTATTCTTGTATATATTTAACTATTTATGTACACAGAATAAATCTTGGTTTCAATAATATACAGCTTGAGTGATATTTATAAATTAAAGTATTTATGAGAGAATGTCAACTGTTTTTGGAAGAATCAGTACAAAAGGTTGTCTGTATGGGGATGACATCTTTCTAGCTATTTATTACTCACAATTGCAACCGAGTCCCTCACAAAATGCTACTTTGTCTTGAGTTATTCAGCATCTTCTCATTCTTATAAGCATGAAAGGATGCAAGAAGCAAAGGCAGTAATCATCAAAAGAAAACACATGGACTCCACACTAAAGAAAAACATACCTGGACTCCTGTAATGCTTTTCTCAATTCAGCGTTCTCAAGTCTTAAATTCTTCATTATCATTTCAACTGCAGTTGCCTGGTAAAAAAGGTTAATATAAAAATTTGAGAAACCAAAAATACGTGTATAGTCACTTTGATAAATCAGCTCAATTTCAAAACACAGGAACGGATAGCCAAGTGGGATATATATCCATATCAATGGATAAGGAAAGATCTTAGAATTTGAAAAGGCAACACAGACAACAATTGTGAAGTTTCTAGTGAAAGCATGTACAAGTGCAATGCAGCAAGTCATTGCAAGGGAGAGTAGAGAAACAAGATAAGATAGGAGGAGGAAAATAAAGCCAAGTCATTATGTCAATGTTAGAATGGTGGAGAAAAGAAAAAGAAGTATTTCCTTAGCATTTCGATACCACTTCCAAGAAAAGAAACTATCGATAACAAGTTTATTGGTTTAATGATAATGTTGTTCTTTTCATACAATACATGGCGTGTATAAGCTCTATACATAAGAAAAACAGGATTTAAAATATGATAAGGAGAAAGAAGGTGAGAAGAACGTGAGTGTGTGAGAAAGTTGTAAAATATGATAAGAGTCTCAGTTTTTCTTCCCTCCCCAGTTACCAAATGAAAGATATTAACTTTCTATCCTCCCTTCTTTTCTTTTTCTCGAATTCACACAATTTCTGCCCGTCCAAGCAGAACTAAATTAAAATTTAGAAGATGGTTATCATTTGAGTAATCCATAAAATATGATTTCGATATCAGAATTGACTAGCTACAGTGGTACTGGATTGCAAAACAATTATATGATATCTTACATTTTAAGATGTTCTCGAACCATTAATTGGTCATGAACTCATTTTTACCATTACATTGCTCCTTGATTCGATACTTCAATCATAATAGTCAGTTTTCCAGTAAACTTGCAGAAGAGGGTAGTATCTGATACCTTTTGCTCTAAATTTTTGAGACAGGGTAGTATCTCTATCTGTAGTTAAGTAATTATTTATACTAAAACTAAATATAATGTGATACAGATATTGCGACAGGGAAGAAGTTTTTCAAAGCTTCACTAGTTGTGGATCGTGCATCCACGAACTGTCTTAGACAGCTAGGAAAATCTAGATACCACTGTCAATTAAATCTCTATGAGGTTGATATCTGTATCAAGAAAGAACTGATCGTCACAGGGATCTTAGTAAATCTACCCCATCCAGTGGCACCAGAGTAGGAGCATATAAAAACTAGGGATCGGATGGCACAACCAAACCAATAGAATTACCATCAGGATTCAAATAACAAGCCTGAGGGATTCCAATTTCCATCATAGGGACAATGCTGTAATGTCTATCAAAATCTTGAATAAGAGAAGCAGAAACAATTACCAGACTGATGCTCTCCTCCTCAACTTCACTGCCATCAGATTTTGTGCTAGCACTGGAACTACCTGGATTATCAGATGCACATTCTCCACCTAAAGAGCCCATCATGAAACCAAAACCAACCTTTTGCAATCCCCTCTCAGCAATCTGCAGAATTGGCACCCTCTTCTGTTCTCCACCCCCTTTCAGTCTATTAAGGCTCTTCTCCACTGACTCCTTCTCCACTACGGCCACCTTAAGCAAGTTACAAATATCTTGATTCTCTTCAGTCAAACTCACAATGCTGTTCTCCGATTCCTTCTTCTCCTTTTTCCTCATCTCTTCATATTCCATAAACATTGACTTGACATCTTTCCCGAGCTCACGAACACGCTTCATCTCCGACAAGAAAATTTTCAAGTCATCCTCCAGCCGTGTTTCAGCATCGTCACCGCCCTCAAATCTCCTCTTGGCATCGATTTTGTCAGCAATTTCCAACAAACATTCCTTCACCATTTTAACTGAAGCTAGGACCTCAGATGAAACTTCTGTAAACGCACTTCTTCTCCCATTACCATCAATTTCATCATTTAGAGCAAAATTCTCCTGTAAACACTCTTCTTCTTCTTCTTCCTTCCCAGCAGTGGTCTCCACCTCAAGAACTTGGACAGGAACCAATTCATCATCATCCAATGATTCAACATCAAGGAACACCTCATCTTTCTCATGCTTACTCATCAAGAAAACCTCATCTTCGTGGTGATCAACCGAACCATTCACCGGAGCAGAAGATCTCAAATCTTTTCCTGATGAACCACAGCCATCAACCAAAGAACTCACCTTCTCTACCACCACCTCCTCAGGTCCATCCTCCATGCTACAAACCTAGAACTCACCATCTCCTCCATGGGGAGAAAAGGTAAACAAAAAGAAAACCACACAAATCAAGACCTTCTGGTGGAGGAACGACGACTCAAAAACTACCAGTCAAAAGAGTAAATGACACTCACCCTGGCGGGAACAACCTATCTCACCAAAATTCCCACTGTCCAAATCTCAACTCCAGCAATCCAACGGCTGTGATTTGACGAGTTAGCAAATTTTCTCACCTGCATCCCACCATCATCCACTGCAAATGCAAATGCCCTAAAACGCTAAAGCCTCTCCTCTACCTCTCACACCTCCCCTCCACTCTCTTCTCTTCTCCATCACCATGTCTTCGTCTTCTCTCTTCTTCCCACTTCCCCCAATTCCTCCACCGCCACTCCACGTCCCCACCCCCAAACCCTCCCCATTCTTCCCCCTCCGCCGACCCCTCCTCCGACCCCTCCTCCTCCGCACCACTGCCATCGGCCCGGACGGTAGGTTCCATCCATCGTCCACCCCATCCCCCGCCGACGAGGAACCCCCGGAAGCCCCGGAGGACACCTCCCACGGCGTATCCCGGCTCCAGCAGTTCGAGCGCCAGGTCTCCCGCGCGAGGAAGACCCAGGAGGACCAGTTCAAGAAGGACCAGCCGCTTTTCCTGTCTGCGCTCGCTCTCGAGACCGACGCGCCGGAGATTCCCGACAGGGGGGCGGGGGTGGAGGGGTCCGGGGACGACTTGTTCGGGGATATCGATAGGGCGATTTCGTTGAAGAGGAAGGAGTTTGTGGACCAGGGGCTGCTGAAGCCGAACCCTCCAAGTAAGAAGAAGAAAGGGAAGGCCTTGGAGGCTGTGGAGGAGGAGGGTGGTGGGGATGCTGAGAAGCTTACGCCTGAGGAGGTGGTGGATCTTGATGAGATTCGGAAGTTGCAGGGGCTCACTGTTGTGTCGGAGGACGAGGAGGAGGAGAAGGGAGGTAAGAATGGGAAGCAATTGAAGTTCAGAGATGACGAGGATAAGGAGGAAGAGGACGGGGCGGAGCAGATTGTGGGTGTTAATGGACAAGCTGGTGGGATGCCGTCATTTGACCTTGATCTCGATAGTTTTGGGAGATTGCGACCGCAGATTATGGAGCCCAAGTTCCAGATGGCTCTTGCAGAGCTACTGGACGAGAGTCGGGTCGTGCCGGTGTCAGTCTACGGTGATTTGGACGTTTGCATTGCCGGGATTCAGCATGATTCCAGAGAGGTAAGTGCTGGGGACCTTTTTGTTTGTTGTGTTGGGCTGAATTCTGATGGGCATTCGTATCTGAGTGAGGCCGATAAGAGAGGAGCCGTTGCGGTGGTCGCTACAAAAGAAATTAACATAGATGAGACCTTTGGCTGCAAGGCTCTGGTTATTGTAGAGGATACCAATGCCGTGCTCCCTGTTCTTGCAGCTTCATTTTATAGGAACCCGTCGAAGAGTATGTCTGTGATAGGGATCACGGGAACCAATGGGAAGACGACGACGGCACACTTGATTAAGGGGCTTTATGAGGCAATGGCATTGCGGACTGGAATGTTGAGCACTGTGGGTTATTTCGTGCACGGGGACAACCAGATGGAAGCTCCTTATACTACTCCTGATGCAGTGATGGTTCAGAAACTTATGGCGAAAATGGTGCACAATGGAACTGAAGCCATGGTTATGGAGGCTTCTTCTCATGGATTGGCTCTTGGGAGATGTGATGAGATAGATTTTGACATTGCTGTTTTCACCAACTTGTCTAGGGATCACCATGATTTCCATGGGACTGAGGAAGAGTATAGAAATAGCAAGGGCAAGCTGTTTGCAAGGATGATTGATCCAGAGCGACACCGAAAAGTTGTGAACATTGATGATCCAAATGCTCCTTTTTTCATCGGGCAAGGCAATGCAGATGTTCCTGTTGTAACGTATGCGATGGAGAATAAAAATGCAGACGTTCATCCCTTAAAGTTTGAGCTTTCTTTGTTTGAGACACAGGTTTTGGTCAATACACCCAAAGGGATATTGGAGATTTCTTCTGGGTTGTTAGGCAGGCACAATATATATAATATTCTGGCTGCAGTGGCGGTTGGGATTGCAGTTGGTGCACCGCTAGAGGACATTGTCAGGGGGGTCGAAGAGGTGGATGGTGTTCCAGGGAGGTGTGAATTAATTGACGAAGAACAAGCATTTGCTGTTATTGTGGATTATGCACATACTCCAGATGCATTATCAAGATTACTAGACACTGTAAGAGAATTGTCTCCGAGAAGAATCATCACGGGTAAGTATCTTGGATATCATTTTTCTATCAATCACCATTTCTTATATGCATGTAAAGAATATTACCGTATCTTTCTCTATGCAAGTTATAAAATATGCACTAAAGGCTGCGACAATTTGAAATGATTAGAGGATTTCATTCGTGACATCTTGTATTACAATTTTGCCATGCCGTTTGATTCAAAAATTCCTAACTGGAATGGTTCTAGTGAACCAAATGGATCTCTAGTGTAATGTGCATTGTGGCGGTAATATGAAGATTACGCAATGTTCACTTTTCCAGAAGAAGTGAGTTGTCAAGTTCAAACATTTTTTAATTCTCTGGAATACATTGTCTAATTCTGCAACTTTTCGTGAAAGTATTTTTTGATTTTGAGTGATATCGTGCATGTAGGAATAGCCACTTCAAGAAGCTCTGGATACTGGCAATTATATGATCAGTCTCTTCTTCCATTGGAAAACGTGCAGTGCAACGGCTCAAACATTTTTTTTTCGTCTGTCCTGTTTTTCTCTGACCTTCTGGTTTTCTTATTAATAGTCATGGACTCTTTTGTTATGTCTCAGACTTTTAGGTCTGGTCTTGAACTTAATACCAAATTTCACGGGGTTCCACCTGTTCGTTATCTCCTCTCTTTTTTTAGGAAAAGGATGGGATGATTCTTATTGCATAGTAAGTATCATCTGAAGACGAAAACTACAAGGATGAAACAGAGATTCGTCAAAATAAAAAATAAAATAAAAGCTAACATAAAAACATGAAAGATGCTATGAAAAAAGAGAAGTCACCCATCCCTCAAAGAAATAATCAGCATGAATCATCGACCCCTCCCAAGAACAGATGGCATCATTGAAAATCACATTGTTGGATGTTTCCGTAAGGCCCAACAAACTGCATATGCGTGGACTAACTTCTTATGGTTAGTTTCTCTCTAATCATTCCCTTGGCCAACTGACACATCTTGACCCAAAATTCTGCTGAAGTTGTTGGCATCCATCCATCCAAGAAACTTGCAGCTTCCAATTGACACCAAACTGTTGTGCTGAACTGGCAGGAGAAAAGAAGATGATCTACTGTCTCCATTTGCAGAGCTACAGAATGCATAATCAAGATCTGATGATCCCCTCCACTTGCTTTATCCTCACAAAATGTGCATTTATAAGGACCTCCAAAATCTGTGTATCAAGTAGAACATCTAATTTTACTCAATATGAACACAAGAATGTTAGCCATGTTTACATCCTTTAGTTATAATAGTAATGGTTCTTTCTTCTTTGGCACTCTGATTTATAAACCATGAGAAGATTTATCTTGAATTTGACAACCCTGAATCTGATTTTTAGGTTTATTCTTGAACTTAATACTGGAATATAAGGGGTTCCGCATACTCTTTATCTCTGTTGTTTTGTCCTCACAAAGTATGCATTTATAGCCTTATGGAACCTCTAAATTCTGCTTATCAAGTAAAACATCTAATTTTACTCACGAAGAAGTCGAGAAACAAGATTGATAACTATGTTTACATCCTCTACTTAGAATCGTAATGATGCTGTCGTCTTTGGTGCTCTGATTTATAAACCATAAGAAGATTTATCTTGAATCTTGATGACTCTGATTTGACACTAATAATACTTATATGACTTACTGCTTTCTTGTTCGGATGAACAGTATTTGGGTGTAATGGTGAAGGTGACAGAGGGAAGAGACCAATGATGGCAAAAATTGCAACCGACAAAAGTGATGTGGTTATTTTGACTTCTGATAATCCCAAGAAAGAAGATCCATGTAAGTGATTTAGTCTTTGCGCAAGTCCCTTGGATTTTTTGCTGCTTTCACATCTGGAACAACTCCTTTAGATTATTGAATTTTTTTAGTCATTAATTTGTTTTCAATCAAAATTTAGATCACTGAAGTTGGCATATGGAATTACAGACTTTCTTGTGTTATTTCTATAACTAAGATGGTTTATTTATCTAATGTAATCAGTGGACATATTGGATGACATGCTAGCTGGTATTGGATGGACCATGCAAGAGTATTTAAAACATGGCGAAAATGATTACTATCCACCTTTTCCGAATGGCCACAGACTGTTTTTACATGACATTAGAAGAGTAGCTGTGCGGGCTGCTGTGGCAATGGGCGAGGAGGGTGACATAGTAGTAAGTTATCTACTCACATCTCACTCTACCAAAGTATAATTTTAACATCTATTTCAAATTTACTGGTGGTAAATTCAGTATCTAGTATTAAAATCCAATAAGCAATGATAGTATCTATTTTCATAAAGAATGGTAGCATCACTTGTTATAGTCTGTGTGCTTCAGGTTAACTTGTCCGGGACTGAAAGTTTGCCTGCGGTTATAATTGGATGTATAAAGATTCCTTTTTTTAGAGATGATGTTAAAGATACCAAAATTCTAGAAAGACATCATTATGATTGGTTTCTGTTAATGTATGCATACCTGTCTACTTGGCATGTGATATGTGCCATTTAACTTTTGGGAGGGAAGAATTGTCCTACATATCATATACTCACTACTTTTTAGTTGAGTTTTTTTTTTCCAGCTGAGCCTACATTCATTCAATACCTTTTTCCCCTGTAACTCATTTTTTAATTTAATGATTGATTCCTGTCAGTATTTGAGTACCTTTCTAGTTTCTACTTGGTACACGACAAAACAGTCTGACTTGTGCTTAATTCGTGGGTTGGAAGAATTGTCTTACATAGCATATAACGTTGGTTTGAAGCTAGTTTCTTTTCCTTAGCCTGCATTCATCCAATACCTTTTTAGGTATAACAAATTTTTTAAATTAAATATGATTTTGAAAGTAGCCTTTTGACCTTTTGAAATGATAAAAACTATTATTAAAGGTCTTATATGCTGTAATTTTTAATTTTATTAATAGCCTTGTAAATTATTGTATTAACAGTATCTATCTTTTGCTTTTCGTGGTGGATTACTTTCTAAATTTCTGGTAATTCTTGTATGCTGATCACAAAAGTTAATCTTTATGTTACTGCTTGAAAATAGTTCATCTTTATGTTTATTTCTTATTGTAACCCATACTGGTGCAGGTTATTGCTGGTAAAGGACATGAAACGTATCAAATTGTAGGTGATAAGAAAGAGTTCTTTGATGATAGAGAAGAGTGTAGGGAAGCATTGCATTACGTTGATGAGCTGCACCAAGCAGGAATAGACACCAGTGAATTTCCATGGCGGTAAGTGCAAAATCATTCACCATTATGACACATTAATTCTCTAGAACTTGCATCTTCGTGATGTTGTTTGAGACCATAGTTTCCCGACCTCATCTCCTTGGAAGTTTTTGCAACTACTCGACAATTTTAGTTACCTATTTTTTCCCGTAAAATCGTCTATTCTTATGTGGCTATGCCTTATGCCTCTGATAATCGATGGGCCTAAGTGATGTGAGAACTGGGCCATTGTGCTGGACAGCATGTAACTTTCCAAGTGGAATGATCGATCCGTAATCGTGCCTTTCTACTGGAGAAGCTAGCTGTAATATATGGTTTTTCAAGGTTGTAAACTTGTAATATTGGTGGTATTCCTAACAAACAAGTCCCATTAAGACTAGAAGTGAATCTATTTTCCAACTCTGGAAGATCTGGTCAAAGTAAAAACACAAAAGTTTACATTATTTGTATGTAGATTATCTCTCACTGAAGTAGTTTTGGAACATCTTTTTGTCCCTCAAATACTAACTTCCTTTTTTTGGACAGCCAAACATCGTTACCAGGCACCTTGCTAATTCGATTGTATTTTCATATGAAATGATCAATCAACTTTTGAGACTCGGAGTCTTTACGAGCCTATTCAACCAGAATTTTATATATCAAATTTCCTCTATGTTCTCACAGTTTTTAATGTCATTGACCATGTTACATTAGTGTCAAACTGGGTGACGTTTACGTGCTATTCACATCTTTGTTTAACAATTTGTTACAGGTTACCAGAAAGTCATTGATGTTTTTCAAAGAAGGGGTCGAACCCCCTGTAGATATGGGAAGGCCAATTGCTGCCGTATGACCGGGTTCATGTCGCTCGCAGATTAATATATCTGTGGTACCTTCTTTATGGACATGAAGTGACTTGTACGATTTTCACCCCAGTAGTCAAAGAAGCCATGCACACCTATTATTTTTGTTATGAGCAGAGCAATTGCCTGTTTCTCACCAGGTAATTGTAATTTTTGTTTTGTTTTTTTTTTGGGTACAATTCTTGTATTTTCTGGAAAGGCATCTGATAAAATTGATTACGAAAGAAAAGCTTAAAAATTAGAACTCTGTTAAAAATAATTTCATCGCATTGCTGCGGGATCATGGTTCTTGGGTTGATTTACCGACCATGACGGAGGAATCATCTGGCGTTTTTTAGCTGTTTTGTTGCAGGTGGCAATAGAAACTTGTATAAATATAAAGAGCTTAGCCAATGGGAAGAAAAAAAAGACTTCGAACACGGAAGAATGATGAATAACAAAGGAATTTCTGGCCCCTCTTTTGATTTCTCCGAAGTATGTTCTCATATCTTGGTCCTCTTAGACGATACAAAAGTCAACTATGTCGAGGTGAAAGCTCACACACCCCCAGACCACCCGGACCCTTTAATGTGAGGGGGCCGGGCTCAAGATCTCTGTATGTCAGTCCATGAGGACGTTCTATGTTTCTATTTGTTGGAAATATTACAAATAAAACATATATAGAAGCAATGATAGTTTATTTGATTAATATATCGGTAAAGTATATAAACAAAGATCTAAAATAATCCATGTGAACAAATGAATTATTAAATAGAGTAAAAGTTAGTCTCTTATTTGATAGATTTGACCTTGATAGAATTTATCTTAGAGAAAATAACGTCCTACACTTCAGTTCGATGGATTCTTGTACATTTTCCTCAAGATAAATCAATTACCAGTGCACGGAAATGTATCGAGAGTCAAACACAATGTCGACCAACACTTGAGATGTTTAAAATTGAAGAAGTCGAAGGCACAAAATAAAAAGACTACAAAAAATTTCATACCAAAACCGTCACCCACTTTACCATTTAAAGTGGAAAGATTATAGAAGACTACATTACGAGAAAAGAGAAACTATCATTGATTATATCTTTAAATTCAAATTAATTAAATAAATGTTTGATTAATTAGTAATTAATTAATGTAATTTTATACAAAAAAAAAAACTCAAAACTCGAAACAATCTTTAAAATCCAACTCATGCCCATGTGTGATCATCCATATTCATATCTAAATTTTTTGTGAACAATTATTCAAAAAATTTAATAGTAATATATCTTATAAGACTTTTAAACAATGTGAGACTTAAAAACATAAACATATAAAGAAGAACTTGGAAGACAAACTACAACGCCGTATAGATAAACTACGAAGGGAGAGGGATGATGCAATCAGGGAAGTCGAAGACCTGGAGCAAGCGGATGGGGGTGACAGCAGTACTTGCAAGTCACCAAACTAAAACTCATTAAAGATCGCAGTAGGAGGGATATCGAAGTGCTTTTAAGGGATTTCTACGTCACGCCAGTGTAGCTATAAAGATCCACCATCCTCAAAACCTGAAAAGCCAAGCAAGAGTTTCAGCAAGAGGTAAAAATAGTCCTTCTTTATCCACAACCAATGGTTAGTTGCTACAAGAATCAATTCTTTTTTTGAAACTGGTTGAGGGCCATAAGGCCTGTGATTCTGTAATATGTTGACAATGTTCCTTTTTGGACTTTTAATGCCTATATAATACCAAACTGTTAAATTTTTAACAAAAAAAGAAAAGAATGCCCAGCAGCTTCCGGAGGATACAAACTTGGGACTTGACTAAGGGCAAAAAATGGCACATCATTCTACAGACCTAGTGTTTTGAAAACAATATTCGTTCATTCATTCATTCTAGCATGTATGAATTGGTTATTCCATGAAACATCTATAATCCTTGTGCTAATATCATGAATTTGGTACAAAGAGTTGAAATCTGTAGTGGTCTATTATAGTGCATGTTCCCAACTGAATTGATTCAACGGTTTGCTTTTAATTAGGAGAATTCAAATAGAAGTTCCATGATTATTTAGTTTCTACCAATTAGGAGGATCATAATTGTTGGGTCCTGGGATGGTCACATGCTGTCAACTTGGCTGCCTCCGCCTTTGCCTTCTTGCTGCTGCGCCTACTACATCTGCATGTGCCTCCTCCTCCTGCCTCCACCCGATCATCTTCACAAAGATGGGGTCGAGAGCGACGGCTAGGGCTTGGAGCGGTGGGAGCACGACAAAGCAAGACCTGATGCAAGCTCCGGCGTCTGCACAAGGCACGACGGCGGTGCACGGGCATGGAGAGCGGTGGAGCGGCGTGAGCACGGCAAAGCAGGACCTAGTGCAGGGCACTGGCTCCGGCGAGGGGTGCTTCACCAGTGCGAAGGGGCAGGAACGGCGGCAAAATAGTACCTGTCTCGTCCCCCCCTTTCCTTGTTTTTGCCTCTAGGGGTGGTGAGCTCGCGGGCTGAGCGACGGTAGGGCGTCGCCCTACAACGATCGTGCCGACATTCCGGACCAACGACGCCCTCCCTGCAGCTGGGTTCCGACTTTGTGCTTGAAGTATGGGCCATTGTTTGCTTATATAATATTGTAGGAATGCCATTATTGCTGGAACATCGTCATAAAACTTGCTTGTGCAACCTCTCAGATCTACCTCTCGTAGATCTACCTCTCCCTCATTCTACCTCTCAGATCTGCCTCTCCCCCCTTCTACCTCTCAGATCTCAGATCTGCCTCTCGCAGATCTGTCTCTCCCTCCTTCTACCTCTCAGATCTGCCTCTTGCAGATCTGCCTCTCCCCCCTTCTACCTCTCAGATCTGCCTCTCTCCCCTTCTACCTCTTAGATCTGCCTCTCCCTCCTTCTTTCCTCAATCCGATCGGACTACGCCTACTAGCAGATCTACGTCTAAAAGATCTACGCGAACATTGTTTCTGTTCCGACGATTCCATCTCGGGTTCGTCGATTGGGTGCAGGATTTGAAAAAATGAGATTCTGCAATCTATTACTTCTTTTTTGCATAATACTACATGATCATTTGTTTATGTTTTGCGATTTTGTCTCACAGATTTAGCGGTTTTTTTATGCTCCCAACTATATTCTGGATATTTCAATTTGGACTACTTATATCTGTATAAACCTGTCCTTAAATTTCATTTAAATAACTGCAGTTGGTTTGTTTTGATTCAGGTTATCCTCTGAGTAACCTGGAAAGAAAGAAACAGCAGGATATTCCGCAACAATTTCAAGCCTACTTATGTTATTATTTCTGATATAATTGGACTAATAAGGCACTGGTTAGATTCTCTTCTACTAGATTTTGAAAAGGAGGATTTGAGGAGCACATTAGCCTCTATGAAGGCTGTCTGGGCAGAGAACTTATCTGCTTCCTCCGATGCTCCTCCCACCTCTAATGACTCCACTATTCCTACTACTACTGCTGCTGCTACTGCTAAAGCTATGGAGCAGTAGATTGTCTTTTGTTTTTGAATTTTGAAAACATTATTGCCAGCTTGCTGGCCGTTTGTATTATTGGCAGGAACATTGCCTAAATATTTTTGTGATTGTCTGGACCCTTGATTCCCCTAGATTTTTGTCCTTGGGATTAAAATCTAATATAACATAACATACCATTGCCAAAAAAAACAATGTTGGCTATATAATTCAAAAATAAGGGAAAAAAAAAAAGAACCTAATGACAAAATAAGACCACTTTCATGACTTCCCTTTTGTGCATTGATGGTTCATCAGGTGAAAGTTAACAAGTCGGTTGAGGCACTCATTGGAGTATGTCCCGAAGCATGGACCCTTAAATATGAGTTGCTTCCTAATGGAAACCTGGAAGATTGACTTGCTTGCAAAGATAACATCCCACCACTTCCATTCATATCATTATCTAGATATGCTCTGCGTTAGTATTTCTCTCCACTTGAACGAGCCTGAAAGCATGTTCCATGGTGAAAGCCTCTGCTTGGCGCTTACTTTGTGAGCAAGGTCCATCCAATTATTCAAGTTGATATTGGTATCTGCCAACATTTTACATTTTATTGCAAGGTCAAAGTTGTTAAATATATAAATAATGAACTTACTAACACCAATTAATTTTAGCGTAATAGTTGACGTCGTACTAGAGTCGGTCACCACACATTCTCCTCAGTGACACATTTATGATACTTTTTCTCAATTTCTGGACAAATATTTTTTTTTTGTTAATGGTTGAGATATATTAGACTATAATCGGTTTAAACGTCGTGGAATACAACATCTAAAGTAGAATTATTACAATACCGTAGGCATAATTGTCAGTTTCTGGACAAATGTTGGCATGGTTTATACCCCTGTGATTTTTTCTAATATAGTAATAGAAGTGATCTAATAGATACCTAAAAAAAAAAACTAATAAACAGTACATTTAAAAGTATTAGTAAATATACAATATTTTTATATTAAGGAAGCTAAAGCTCTCATTATCCCCAGGGAGATATGTTTTGTTTCATTCGATGCTTGAATTATCAAGATCGTTTTAGGAAGTAAATAAGACTACATGTAAGAGTGGGGGGTAGAGGGAAAGCTAGATTTAAATTTAGCAAAAAAGAATAAATTCCATAAATTAAGGAAATGCACTTTATCATCCTCATTCATTTAAAGCATTCCATAAATTAACTACCAATTTATGAAATGGTTATTGTATGTTTCTTGTTATTTTGATGCATGAAAGGAGAGCGAAATAGCAGAAGAAGAACTAATGCTATTCACTCTCTGAATACAAGGGACAACATTACTTTTTCCCCTTCCACCATTTCCAAGGAACTAGAGAACCACTTCACTAGACAATTCAATAAACCCACAAAAACTAGTCCTGAATTGAATTGGGACACCTTAATCCCAATTAAAATTCAGAATCCCTTGGACTTAGAAGCTACATTCTCCTTGTAGGAAATTCACAATAATTTGTTGCTTTTACCTGGAGACAAGATTCCGGGACCTGATGGCTTTTCAATCTTCTTTTCCAACAATTCTGGGATATTCTCAAAGTAAATTTCATTGAGGTTTTTAATCATCTGTATTCTTCCATAGGAAATTCACAATAATTTGTTGCTTTTACCTGGAGACAAGGTTCCGAGACCTGATGACTTTTCAATCTTCTTTTTCCAACAATTCTGGGATATTCTAAAAGTAAATATCATTGAGGTTTTTAATCATCTGTGTTCTTCCATAGAAACGGACTTTCTTCAACCTATTAATCAAACTTTCATCACATTAATCCCTAAGCTAGAAGGGGCACAATGCATAAAAGACTTCAGGCCTATAAGTCTATTGAACAGTTTATATAAAATAATTACTAAAACTTTGACTTCCAGGCTCTCTCTTGTTTTAGACAATATCATTGACAACTCTCAATGTGTCTTCATCCCAGGGAGATACATTGGGGACCGCTTCCTGGTAGCGTAGGAAACATTACATTTCATGAAGTTGACTGGTATCCCTAGATATCTCCTAAAATTGGATTTTGAGAAAGCTTTTGATAATGTAAACTGAGATTTTTTATTAGATTCTCTTTCTGGTTTAGGCTGTGGATCTACATGGATTAATTGGATGAAAATGTGCATTACACATGCCAGGTTTTCCATCTTACTTAACAGCTCCCCTAAAGGTTTTTTCCCTGTCACAAATGGTTTAAGGTAAGGTGACCCATTGTCACCTCTCCTCTTCATTATAGTCACACACATACTGAATAGAATGCTTTCTCTTGCTGTGGAATCCGAGCTGGTATCCGACATCCAATTTCCAAATGAAGGCCCTAATATAGTGAACATTCAGTATGCAGATGACACTATCTTATTTCTGTTTGCATGTGAGGACAACATAATCAATATTAAGAGGATTTTGTGTTGCTTTCAGTATTGCTCTGATTTGAAAATTAACTTCCATAAGTCCTCCCTTACTGACATAGGTGTATCAAGTGAACTCATCACTAGATCATCCCAAATCTTGGGTTGCAACACTTCTCTTCTGCCTATAAAATATCTAGGACTTCCCCTACATTTTAAGAGGGCAACCTACACTGACTGGTCTCCAGTAATTGAAAAAATCTCTAAAAAACTCTTTCTTTGGAAGGCAAAACAATTGTCTTTAGGAGGAAGATTAACTTTAGTTAACTCTGTTCTCTCAGCCATACCCACTTACTATTTATCTGTACTACACCTCCCTGTAAAGGTTGTAAAAGCCATTGATAAACTTAGATCCAGATTTCTTTGGAAATCTTATTCTTCCTCTTCCTCTATTGGTCATCTAGTTAAATTGGATATACTTTGCAGACCAAAGCATCAAAATGGATGGAGAATTATAAATATTAAAAACTTTAATCTGACTCTTAAATCTAAATTGCTTTGGCAGTTACTTTCCAACACTTGCTCTCTAAAGTGGAAAGAAATCATTAAAGCAAGATATTTTGCTAGGAACTGGCTTAGAGCTCTCAGGTAGGCCCTCACCCTTATGGCAGGAATTGAAAGTATGTTTCAATTTAGTCAATAGCTGTACCAGCCTTCAAATTCAGAATGGTAGCAGCACTATATTCTGAGAAAATAAATGATGGAATGGAAAAAGACTTAAATACTACTTTCTAGACCTTTTCCTATTGGTTAAATGTAAAAAGGCCTCGCTTGTTAAAACAATTGAGACTTTTAGAGTTGATTTTGGCAAATTATTTGCTGACCCTCAATCTCTAGCCTATACTAGAAACATTCAGGAACAGGCTGATCTTCTTTCAGATATTTTGTCTAACCTTAACTTACTTCATGAGAATAATATCTTACAGTGGAATTTCTCAAATCATATTTTCTCAGTGAAATCATGTTACAATATGATCACTGATGGTGGCATTAGATTTCAGCACCATGACCCAATTTGGTGCAGCTGGGTCCCTTTGAAAGTAAAAATCTTCTCTTAGTTGGTACTCTCTGACAAAATCTTGACTAAGGTAAATCTTTGTAAAATGGACTGGATTGGTCCTGAAGAATGTATTTTTTGCAATGCACATAAAGAAACAATTACTCATTTATTCATTCTTTGTCCTTATTCTATTTCCATTTGTAGTGCATTTATACAGGGATCTCTTTACCCTACTGTGTTTTCCATTGCTGATCTGTTTACATTTACTCTTCCCCTCAGACTTGACCTGCCTATTAAAGGTTGCTATACTCTATTACAAATCATTCTGTGGACTATTTGGAAGGAAAGAAATAACCGCATTTTTAAAGGGACTTGCAAAGGTTCTAAGATGCGTATATATAAAAGTACTTCTCTTATTCATAGCTGGATAGATTCTATGGCTTCAGGTTTTGATATAGATGAGGCTTTCTGCTCAATCACCTTCTTCCAGCAATCTCGCGAATCCGAGATTGCTACCACTGGCTTACTTACCTGCAGAAATGTAGATTCATCTCAACCCTGCTCTGTCCCAGTGAATGATCATCCGATCAATGATTAACTCCCTGTTAGTCGATTTTTGGTAATTTTTTGGGACATTATTACTTTGCCTGATGACCTATGTTGGTTGATGTAATTTTTTGATTTGGAAGTTCAACTTCAGAGGAATGTATTAACAAACAATATTGTACTATTTTTGTTTTCCCTGGGTTTGTTTGCCCTAAGGACTTATAGATCATAACTTGCCGTTAACAAAAAAAAAGAAAAGGAGAGCAAAATATCTATTTGTGTTTTTTGGTGGAGAAAGGCTATTTTGTGATAACTACCATAGCATTTGGGATAAATCAGTGGTAGGTCTTGAATGGAAGAAATTAAGCATTAAGTAAAGACATTTCCGGTACTGCACAAAAAAGGACAGCATGTATTTGGTGGGGTTGTGATCAATCTGAAGGGAACAGCCTAAAACAATTATACACAATCATAATCTTCTGTGTTGACATTGGAAGTCGCAATTAGGACTAATTTGAAAAAGTTTACAATGATTGTCAATGTGACATCAAACCTCTAACATTACATTACAGCTTAAATAATTATTTTATCTACAATTAAAAATCATCTCAACAATGAACTCCCAAATTCACATATTATCAAACTGCAACAGCTCTAAGATACATATCCCTCAACAAGAATGTGTTCTTTTACAGTCTTTGAATGCATGTCCTTAAGCGTCAATGTTTTTCTTCCAAGTTTTAGAACTGAAATCTCTTCTGTTTTGCCCCAAACCGGAGGTATTTCCATTACAACCTTCTGCACACCATCGTCTAGATCTTCAAAAACTTCATCGTATGCCCCATTATCATTGCATAAATCCAATAAAAGGCTGCACATTCCTTGATGTGAGCAGTAATCCAGAATGGAACGGAAATTAACTCGATCTAAAACCACCACATCTATGGCTTGCCGCTTTATATTGGACTCTGTCGCTGGTTCTATTACTGTGTTTTTGTCCACAAAGACAACTGCTCTAGTACCAGATTCCATGGAAAAAGTAGGGATATGCAACGGAGACCGCTTGCCACTAGAAATAATAATCAGGAGAGGTTGTTTTGCACCTGTCTCCTGTGAAGACGGCAATCCAGCATTGTTGATCAACGAGCTGCTAGAAATTACAAGCCCGTCATTTTCCTGTAGCAGTTGTGAGTAACATCCACCAGGATCCTTTGCCCATTTCCCATCTTCTCTGATAATTCCATCATTTAGTGAGGGTGAGTATCTGTGATTCACATGGTAAAAGAATAAAATATGAGTTCCTGGCAAACTCACAAAATTAATGGAAGATGAAAGTTTTCCACCAAAGAAATTACAAAAATGGACAGTGTAGTAATTTCTAGAAAAAAGGATAATCCTGCAAACATGCATCACATTTGGAGTATGAAAATACAAATCAACCAAATGGAAGTCCTGTTGGCTGAGCCAGACATGAATAAGAAACGGGGAAGAATGGTTATTGGCTGTGACAATTAGCAATACTGTATGGACTAAGGCACAAATGAAAAAACACGTCTATGTTTTTGTTTCAGACATTGTACCGTAAAAATGGCTAGCACAATTACCTTAAAGTAACAAATGGTTTCCCAGTCAACATTTTATGAATATATGCTTCATTAAGCTTTTGACACAACATCTCCTCCACTCCCACAGTAACATTGATTCCAGACTCTCTAAGTCTCTCAACCCCTTTAGAAGCTACAACTGGATTTGGATCTACCATTCCAACAACCACTCGAGTTACTTTTGCATTAATGAGAGCTTCTGTACATGGTGGAGTCCTCCCGTAGTGATTACATGGCTCAAGGCTGACATAAGCTGTTGCACACTCTGCACGTTTCCCTGCATCTCTTAGGGCAAAAACCTACAAACATCCATGAAAAGATGTATAATAATTGCTAGGGCTATATATATCTGCAGATTTTGTCTTTGGTGCAATACCAGAAAATGAAACTTCGAGGCCAATTAAACAGAATGTTGAAATAGAAATATCCGAATTTCAAGAAAAAAAACAATTTTTGTAGGTTTTAGTTACTTCAGAACTCTCAAGCATTTAATTACCAATGTTTATATTGTAGCGAGTAGCACAAATTGTAAACTCAATGCCCTTCACTTGAATTCAGGATTCCGAACTAGATATCTTGCGTAACATTAACATCCAATACCAAATACTCTAACTCTTAGTGATATGCTTGTGCAAGGAGGTAACTACAACATGAAGCCAATGGAACCTACTTCTCTAAACTGAAATTTTTTAGTGTGACTAAATAATTAATTTTGAATGTCTTGAATAAGACCAACAGACCGTAATTTCAAATGATTTTTCATAGTATAGGCCAAGCAGAGAGTAACAACACTTCCAAATCATGCAACCGAACACACAATTCACAGATGGAGAAGGCCAGCACCCTACTTTACTTCATATGTCAAAGAATGTTCCATTTCATCTAAAAAAAACTCAATTGCAAAAACAGATACAACTTGATAAACATCGGTGATTAGTCGCACTTTTCTTCGAACAAGCACAAAAAAACTAAAAGTATGTATTGGCAATTCAGCATATATGCAGATGTAACTTTAAAACTTGCAAAGAAAAAAACAAACAAAGATTACATGATATTATCCAAGGGAAGAAGCACAAGAAGAGTCCCATTTTCTGTCTCTCTATTTAGAATGCAAGTAAGAAGGAATCAAACCAGACCTCAGCATGGGGCTGCCCAGCCTTGGGGTGGAACCCTTCACCCACAACCACTCCATCCCTCACAATCACACATCCCACCATCGGATTAGGACTTGTGCACCCAACGGCCCTTCTGGCAAGCTCAACGCATCTCCTCATGTAGAACCCATCATCATCCTTCCCCACACCCCCAACTCCCTCTACCTCACACCTTATCCCGGTCTTACAGCCACCATACTTTCGAAAATCAAGGGGTTCCAATGCCCTCGGAGAAAACCCACAAGACCCAATTACCACCGGATTTGGGCGAGAAACCCAGACCCATCTAGGACAGAGGAGAGAGCGTTGGTTTGGGGACGGATTTGGGAGGGTGAGGGATGGGAGATGCATTTGCTTGCTTGAGATTTTTCTTCGGAGAGCAACCGGAAGCAGTGTTTGTAAGGTAGCAAAAATGGCTGATTTACACCTCTCTCTTTTTTTTGTATTTTTTTCCCTAAAATCTTGGTAATCTAAAATATACCACCATTTGATTCATAATATGTTCGACAACCCTTTTTTTTTTTTTTTTACTTTTTTCGCTGTTGTTTCGTATTAATTAGTTTTGATGATTGAAATTAGGGGTGCATATGTGATTCGATATGTGTCGAGCCATGTTAATTGGTTTGGAAGACGATTTTCTTGCATAGAACTTGAAGCGTAGATTAACATAAAACAATCGAAAGGCTTTGTGTTTGAAGGGACACAAGATCATGTTTCGAAGTCTTTTTATAGTTTGGAATAATCTCCTCATCAATAATACAAGAGATTTGATTCGTTTATAATTAAGTACGATTATAACAGAAGTAAATATGATAGTTGTGTTTACTTAAGTAATTTGAATGATGGTCTTTTTATTTATTTACTACTTTATGTTGATGATATATTTATTGTATTCAATAACAAATTTAAGATCAACAAATTAAAGAACTTGCTTAATGGAGAACTCGAGATGAAAGATTTAGCGACGGCAAAGAAAATTCTTGACATAGAGATTTGTGGATATCGAAAAGTTGGGAAGTTATTCTTGAGTCAATAGAAGTACATTGAAAAAACACTACAAGGCTTTACCATTTTAGATGCTAAGTCGGATATGACTCCTTTTTCTGCTCACTTTAGGTTATCTGCAAGTCAATCTCCACGTACAAAAGAAAATGTAGCATACGTGTCACAAGTTTCGTACTTCAGTGTAGTCAGTAGCATCATGTAGGTACGATTTGTACACATTCAGATATTCCACATATAACCAGTGTCATTAGCAAATACATGTCAAACCTTGGCACATTTCATTGACGAATAGTTAAGTAGATTCTGAGTTATTTAAAAGGTATATCCAGTGTTTGTTTGGAGTTTGGAAAAAACAAATATACCCTTATTGGCTATGTTGATTTAGAGTTTGGGAAATTTTTGACAAGAGAATATCACTCACCAATTATATGTTTATGGTTGGAAGTTGTGTAATTGGTTGAAAAATTATACTATAATCTATAGCTACTTTATCTACAATTGAAGCAAAATACATTGTAATAACAGAAGTTATTAAGAAAACTATGTGGTTGCGAGATTTGTTGAATAAGCTGAGTCAAGGCATAGAAGGTGATCGTCGTCCCTTGTGATAGTTAGAGTAGTATTCATTTGACAAATGATTTTATACCTCATGAAAGGACAAAGTACATTGATATTTATTTTTTTTGTAATGGTAAGCTATATTATTATTATTCTTGGCTATGAAAACATCACCAAGAGAAAGCAAATGTCTATATTATAATATTCGGGAACATAGAATCCCAATGTCAATATCAAAGGCGACAAAAAATATCATTATCCAATTACAACATACAACGAAAGCAGAACTTTAGAGAAACTGATTAAGGAAAAATTAATCAATAAAAGAATTTCCAGTTGGGTTTGAGGGTTAATCAGTTGGAGGAGTTTGATTCTGTGGAGTAGTATTATTGCTCTGCTTCAATTCCTATGCCTACTGCATTTGTAAAACTGAGTAGAGAGTTTCCTCCTTTTTAAAACTTAAACCCAGATTATTTATGTAAGAGTTCATAAGAGATATAATTTCAAAAATAATCAATGTAAAAGTAGAGGTTTTTTCTCAAAAAAATCTATTATTTCTTTCCTTTCATATGCATCAAACAAAAACAGAAAAGAAGTTAAAGAAATCCTCAATATGAAAGAAACCAGGATATTGAGGATGTTTAAGAAAAAAATTCTAGATTACAGAAGCAAAGGGACAATGTAAGAATAGATGGGATGTTGTTTCATTGAATGAATTATACATTATACATACATTTGAGTTGTTCCAGTCTCTTTTACTAAGATTATCCTTGGAAAGCACTTATTAAAAACTACCTGCCAAGTGAATACTTTAACCTTAGTTGACACCAAAGATTTCCAATTTTTTTTGCAAAAGGAAAATCTGATGCCACTATCATTGATAATTTTATAACAAAATTTAATAGTAAATTTATAATCATCAGAAGGAAACCAAATCATTTTATCCACTCTAGAAGATAACTGTGTGTCATTCACAAGTTCAGTAACAATTCAAGCTGATTATGAATGACTAACGAGTGATCAGTACTAGAGTTAAGGTGAAATAAAGCATGAGACTCATCCCTATTAAGCTCAATTGTCCTTTCAATGGATGCCTTTTTATGATTTGAGATAGCATACAAATCTGGGAATTTAGATTTCAGAGATATTCCATCCAACCACTTATTTTCCCAAAAAATAACATCTTCACCATTACTTATCTCAAATCTAGAAAAGCTATTAATAATATTAAAGCAAGCTTTTATCTCATGCCATAGTGGAGAGCATCTATTCTCAGTAGTATTTAAAATTACACCTCGCCAGAACCGAAAAAAGTATCTGGCACGCAATAATAATGGTCATTTCAGCTTTGAGGAGGAGGAAAGCAATTGCCATAATAATTTACTCTTTAGTGTCAAGTTAAAGTTTCTCAAATTTATAATACCCCAATCCTTCTCTTTTTTTGATCTGCACAATGATTTGTAATTTGCCAGATAATAGTGGTTGTGACTAGAAGAAGCAGATTTCCACAAGAATTGCCTCCTAATTTTGTTCATAGCATTTTCTACTTTGGCAGGGAAGTACAGGACAGACAGGAAGTAAGTAGGGATTGCAGAAAGCATAGAATTCACTAGAGTTAGCCTGCCTCCTAATGCCAAGTATTGTGCTTTCCAAATGGACAATTTATTTGAAATCTTTTCAATTATTGAGGTCTAATCCTTAAAAGTGACTTTCCTATTATGCAAAGGTAATCCAAGGTAAATAATAGGCAAGTTAGCCGCCTAACAGCCCAATATTTCACAACTACGATTTAAAGTTGAATTAGAAACTCCCACACCAGTAAGTGAAGATTTTTGGAAATTTATTTTAAGTCCCGAGTAGATTTGAAAATAACACAAAATTCTTTTGATGTTTATCATATTATCCTCCTTATCGGACAAGAACAATATGGTGTCATCCACATATCGAATATTAATAATGTTAGATCTCTCATTAGGAAAAGGAATCCCAAAAATAAGATTATTATTTGAATCTCAGAAAGTACATTAATGTTAAATACTATTTCATCCAAGATATGTTAGTTCAAGGCAATATTGTTCAAAAAAAATTTAGTACAAAAGACAATCTAATTGACATGATACAATGCCACTCCCATTTGTCATATTTGATCTTTGTTTGGACTTAGTTGGACTTTGTATCATTCGATATGACAGTATTGAAAAGATAGAGAGAGATGATCTTATATTATAATATTTTATGAGATTATGAGTTAAGATAGAATTTATTACACTTGTGTTTTCTGGAATTAAAGTCAAAGTAAAGAATTTATTGAATATAAGGTTCTAAATGTCGAGTTTGTGTTGAACTTTTGTCTAGTAAAAATAGTAAACATGTTGGACATCAATGGAATTATTGGTGGAAACGTGATAAAGTTATGAAAGTCTACGTAAATGGCCAAAAAATTTCAAATTTTGATTTAAAACTCTAAGGTAAGCTAAATTAAATAATAATCTACATCTAAGGCAACTCAAATCACTTTTCTAAATAGGTATCACATTAAAATATACTATATAAACTTAATATAAATATCTTGAAGCATAAATTGTACTTAAAAATACTTAAGAAATGCATAAATCATTCTTAAAATACCTAATATATTTTTAAAATGAATAGTTTCACAACATTTGATATGGAAACAAAGTAGATATGAGAGAATAATAAAATGTGAGAGATGTGGAGTTTGATTAAGGATCATCCCGTATGTTTTCACTTTGCATAGTCCACAGGAATTTAAAGGGTCAAAGAGAAGTGAAAGGAGATGTAGAGAGGATCGGAGGAGAGAACTCAATGAAAAGGAAGGAAAGGCACAACAACAATAGCATATTGTCTGTGTTGGGCTTTGTAAAAGCCATATGTCAACCAACATGAAATGGACTCGATGTAAAAATTACACTGAATCGACCAACACGTCGAAACGAGTCAACACCCTCCTCCTCGACATCTAGTATTCTACGATTACCCTAAAATGCAATGTCACTTGGTTAGAAAATCGATACGTGTTGGTGAATGTAGACACTCCGATTTTGAAGTCACTTGGCAGCAGGCTCCCCCGGTTGATGCTCTGGTTGCAACCACCAAAATCCTAGCCCACTTAGGCCCATTAAGCCCACACAAGCCCATTAGGCCCGCACAAGCCCATTAAGCCCAATAGGCCCGTGCAAACCCATTAAGCCTAATTAGACCCACATTGGCCCACTCTGACCCAATTAGACTTAAAACTAAACAAATTAAATTAAATCCACTGGAAAGCTAATTAATCAAACAAATAAAACCTTAATCAAGTAAAATTCATTTAAATCCAATTAAAATCCAATAAAACCCTAAAACCCACTTAATCCAA
>JAMKQA010004031.1:0-11618 GCA_024699735.1 Posidonia australis
ATAAATTATATTTCTTGTTGTATTTCTAGAAAAAACTTTTAAACTGTGGATTTAAATAATTTTGCATACATGATTCAAAATTTTTATTTTCAGAAAAAGAAAGTGCTTGTTCGTCTTGTACTATAAATTTAGTTATTCCTTCCTTAACTTCTTCTGTATTATATTTCCAATTAATTATACCACTAAATCCTACTTGTAATTTCGATTGTTTTAAATCTGTGTTATCATTTTTATTATGTTTAGGTATACATTTTGTAAATGTCTAGATATATGACCTACACCCCCTCCCCTAGGACTTGTGTATGTGGTATTACAATAATTACAGTAACACTTAGTTTGATCTACAGGGTCTAATGTAACATGCTCCCAAACCCAAGAACTTTGTTTCCTAGTTTTTTAGTGATTGTGGACTGTGTAGTATGTGTTGGGGTAGACTGAGGTTGATCTGACTCCATACTAGGGATATAGTCATGACTACCATAATTACCAATATTTTTCATTTTAAAATAAAAAATTAATATAAAATAATAAAACCTTTAACCCACAAAAATCAAAATCCAAAAATGGAGAGATTAGAAGTAAAGAATTTGGAGGGATTAGAAGTAGAGAAATTTGCAGCTGTTGTTGGCTCAACTGGTGTCGCGTGGAGACTGGAGAGTAGAAGACGGGGTGGAATCCAAAGCCAAATGCAAAATCTTCACTTGAAAATCCTCACTTGAAAGTTGGAAGAAATTTGTAGTAGAGAAAGTTGTAGTGGAGAAGAGAAGAGAAGATTGAGTTGTGAAGAAAAATGAATGGAGTGGAGGGTATTTATAGGATAAAAAGAGTGATTATTTATTTTTATTTTTTTTAAAAGGGTAAAATGTATGCAACGGCCTTATTATGGCAACGGCTGGAAATTGCAACGGTCCTTCTTTTTTTTAAATTTTCAAACGATTTTCTTTCTTCTTTTTTTTTTTCTGTTTTCTTTTTTTATGAGCCTGGCGCTTTTTTGCTTTTTTTTTTACTTTTAGCGGGCTAGCCTAGCCCAGGCAGTTTTATTCGGGCCAAAATGGGCCTACTTAACGGGCCATTGCGGGCCTGACCCTTAGGCCCTACACGGCCCACGACGGGCTTGGTCTGGCCCGGCCCACGTTTTTTTTTTCGGCCCCAGGCTGGACTGAGCGGCCTAGGGCCGGCCCGGCCCGATTTCCATGTCTACTTGCAGGTAACCTCTTCCCCCACTATACAAGCCCGTTTTCATTTTTGTTTTTCATCCTACAGCTTTGTCATGTCATCCCTTGCATGATTGCATTTCATTTCATCATGCATTCCAGCCATGTACGTCGTCCTCCCCACCTCCGGTGACGTCGGAACCCAACTCCGGCAACGTAGGTGGGTGGGGGCGTCCACTAGGTCATCCATGCATCCAAGCATGTAGGAACATTCCCTAGTATACCCTCAAGTTCATGTATGCATAGCATTCGTTTTAGGATCATCGCATGTGGGTCTACCAATCGGCAAAGCTCACAGCTCTGTTCCATCTCCGGCGGGTGTGTCGTGGTTGCGCCTGCGACATACGCGCTTCCGCCATGGACAAAACAAGTTGTCAGGCTGAGCTCTGACACCACCCACTTCATTCATTCTACCATCACATATCCACGCATCTTAGTACCTAATCCATAGCATGCATCTACTCGTCGTAGAATACTTTGGAGCCCCATGCATCCATTTAGGCATTTGCACCATTACATTTCCCCTGGAGCAAGGGTAAAATCCACTAGTTCGCTGCCCTGTTCTGCAACTAGCATGCGCGCTCTGGTTGCGCGACAGGCTTGTGTGGCGAACATGCGTAGGTCTGCCATGGACAAAACGGACATCTAGCCTGAGCCCTTACCCGCTTATCCCATCCATTTCCACTACATATCCATGCATTCAAGCACGTCATTTATCATCTCATGTCACTTATCATCATACATCATTACCCATCGCAAGTGAACAAATCATGCATCATGACACTCATCTTATGCATCATGACACACTTGCATTAGGGGCGATGACGATTACTATGTCGGATTCTTTTGACCGATGGTCCAGGATTCACATAGCGTTTTTGAGTACATTTAGGTCATACCATTTCCGCCCACTCACATTATTTGCATCAGCATGGCATATGACATACATATACTTAGACCTAGCAAGCATACATGATCATTTGTATTCAGCGACACACAAGCGAGCGAAAAGCCTAGAAAGACTGATTTCACGAGCGTATGAGGATGCCTAACACATTCCCCATGCGTAACAGAAGTCCTTACCCATTCTCTAGCCAGACATGACCAATGTGTTGCATCCATTAGGTACGGAGCATACGCATACATTCACGCATACATTTGCATTCATTTTGCATTGTATTTTTGCGTTTTATCGCATCCAATTTTCCTTGTCTTTCCTGTTTTAAAAAGATTAGGTGGTGACTCCATTTTTGTCCTTATCTTTTTCTTTTCCTTTTTCGTATTTTCTTCGGTATTTTTGTGTCGAACGTCCTTTCTCAGATTCATCATCTTCACCGTGGCCTCTTCGGTTCCTTCGCGCGCTCCCTTGTCGCGAAAGGTCGGTTCTGGTATGTCATAGTAGGTAAACTATATGATTTGATTTTGAACTAGGATTTAAATCAAATAAGGAATAATATGTCGCGTAGAATATGTCTTATTATTTTCCTATTTTGTGGGTACATATGAAGCTCACAAGGATTTTGAATTTTAAATTAAAAAAAATCCATGTAATTTAGATAGATTTGAGCTTCATTTATATGGGTGATTCCCTTTTAATTTAAATTCAAATTTCATATTATATATGATAATATAGATATATTGAGTCATAAATATTTAAAAGAATTAAATCGTAATTCATAATGAAAGAAAGATAAGAATATGCTCCATGTGACTACAAGATGTTGCTCTATTGTGTGCAGTTGATGTTGAATGAGATCCAATGATCTAAAATGAATCTCTAATAGATCATACAATCGGAGTTCGAATTGGGTGATCCAATAAGTGATCTTAATGTTTTCAAACATTCTAGAGAGATTGAACAAGTCTAATTGGTGAGATTCTACTTTGTATACATAGATTTAAGAGATCTTTGTGGAAGCATGTAGCGAAGGTTAATGTTGTTTCTTTGGTTTAATTTAAGGTGGATAAGTAACTAAATCGTAGTGCCAAAAGCAAAAGGCCTATGTAGAATCAAAAGAAAGAGAAGTCAAATCCCAAGAACTTGAACATCAAAGCTCTAGATTTCAAGAACAAGCCCAATGTGTGCTTCAAGTGTTGTAGTTGTCTTATGGGATATGACATCTGTGATTTTTGCTTGCGCATTTAATAATTGCATGTAATTGGTGTAGTTGGTCGACATTTATTGTAGGTGCAATTTTCAAGCTCATTTTCCTAGCATGGTTGGTCTGTGTATTTGAATTTGCCAGATGTGTGAGTTTTGGATGAGTGTGTGTAGAAGATTGATTAGCATGCATTTTATATAAAACACGGTGCATGCTACATTCTGCACTTATTGGCAAAATGGGCAAAAGCGTTAAACGTAGACAACATCGTATTTTATGTAAAATGCTTGAGCTAGTGTGTTTTATACCTCAAGCTACTTCTAGAGCATTCTGGTAGTACCAACTGCCTATATAATGCCTAGCCAACCTCTCTCTTTCATTTTTTCTTCCACTTTTTCTCTAATTTGAGTCAGGTGTGTGTTCCAGAGGGAAGAATTCAAGGGTGAGTGAGAAGACAAGCTTGCATGGTGGTGCATGAGGGAGAGGAAGTGGGTTTCTGCATGCAAGTTGAAGGTAGACGTGGAGGTGGACCTTCGGTGACCTCCAATTGCTCCAGGTGTTGAGCTCAATTGGAGAATTTGCTAGAAAGGTGTGGTGCAACTCAGAGAGTGAGGTGAGCTTTAGTTTTAATTCGTTGGGTACTTAGCTTTCCTATCTTCCTTTTCTTACATTAATTGTTAGGTTTGTGTAGAGGGTGAGTTATTAGGATCATTGGAACCTAAAGGAAGCTTGGGGAAGAGTTGTAGAGGATTCCTTGGAGCTCTGGGTTTTGCAGGAAGGTTATCATGTGAAGTTGGATTCTTCTCATTAGTGTAAGGCACTCACCCAATTAGAAGTAATTTAGATTGTTTTGAGGTTAGGAATATGTTACATATAATGGATTAGATGCTCATCCTATCATATTTTAATTCCTTCATGAGATGATTAGGGTGCATGCTAATTTCAAGAAGATGGCTAGAAACCTGTAATTTGGTTGTTAAATGCAAATACTGGTACTTCTTATCTAAGACACAAGCCTTGTAGCGTAGCGTCTTACGCATTTGGCTAGTAATCTGAGTAGTTTTGTGAAATTAATTGATACAATGACTTAGGGTGCTAAGTTTTCCCCTTAAATTACTCAGATGTAGAGAAAGATTTTTGAAAGACCTAGGATTTTTTTCAATATATTGAGCCTTTGTGTGTGTGTGTGTGTGTGTGTGGTGCACTCAATAAATATTTAGAAGCACAGACTAGGTGTAGGACACATAGCTTGCTGCATTTTATATAAAATGCAAGCAACTTAATGTTCTACACTTTATTGCAAAAACTTGAGGGTTGTTGTAGTTAATAATAGCTTTGAAATCTTTTGATTGATGTTCTTGCTAATTTTTGCTGGAGTCCTATTGTAGACACCCCAGTTTTGAGGTGGTCCATAGATAAATTTTCCAGATGTTGCTTTGGATGTGGCAAACTCAATCCCATTGGTTAAACCAATCACAAACTTATAGCAGGCCTGTAGCACAATTAGAAATTTAGACAGGTAGGGGAGAGTACCAAGCTAGAGCACCAAGTTAGAGCACCAATGTTGAGCACCTAGCTGGAGCACCAAGCAGGAGCACATATGTGGCGCACCTAGCTGAAGCACCAGGCTGGCGCACTTACCTGGCGCACCTATCTGGCGTACCAAGCTGACGCACCTATCTGGCGCACGAAGCTGGCGCACAACCACTTCTCAGGCTGCTGACTGCTGACTTTCCACCTCTCATGTCTGTAACCTTCACCAGCGAATATGCCATGGAATCTACGCCACGCTCTTCGTTTACGAGGTTGCCTGCATTCCACAGGAGTTACCCTTGAGAATTCCTATATAAAGACCCCTATAGGCAACCATTTGGGATAGGTTAGAAGGATCCAAGAGAGATCTAGTGCAAGCTATATACTGATTTCTGCAATCCAATCTCATTTTCTCAAGCATTCCCTTGCATTCTAAAGCATTTCCAGTCCTTCCAAAGCAACAAGGATCATATTATCTTTGGTCTTCTAAGAAGGAACACCTTGGATAAGGTAGGTCCCTCTCCTTCCTTCCATCTTTAATCTTAGTTCGTGCACCAAATAAAATATGCCATGAGCTTCATAAATAAATCTGAGTTTATGTTGTTTACATGAAAGTTTTTATGATAAGACGTTTGTTTCATATACAAGACACACTACATGTAAGATCTATATGATAAAAATCTACATCATGTAATTCCTATGAGTGGTTTTTCTTCTCTGTTTCTTTATACAAGGATCCATGATTCATGCACGTACATGCTAGGGAATATGCAGCAAATCTAGTCTTTATACATTCATGTTTTACATATGGTTGTTAAGTTCACTCATTCATGTTTTATTGTATCTTTTAGAACCCCAAGCAAGTATTTCAGCCATGAACCCATGATTTGATATGATTTGGAATCAAATGATAAAAGACATTCATTTGTTAATGTTTCATCATGTTTTAGTCTTTCATCATCTGTATAAACTGATCTGGGTTAAGAAAAAATAATTTATCTCTGAATCTGGACCAGATTCTGAATCAGACTGTAGTGTGATTCAGATTTTCTGGAGAGCACCATTCTGGAGCACCTAGCTGGCACGCAAGAGTAGCACACCAAACTAGAGCACCACTCTGGCGCACCATTCTGGTGCACTAGACTGGTTAGAGAGCAAATCACCTTGTTTGCATCCCCATCTGCATGGTTTCTCGGATGACTTCGAGTCTGATTCTTCTGGTACTGATGCTTTGATACTATGTGTCTTTGCATGCATGTTTTCAGCTCAAAATGATATTGTTTTCTAAGTTGTTTTACACTTTGTATATTTAGCCCATGGCTAAATTCTAGTAGGCTGATTGTCCCTTACTCTTATATGGAGATTCTTGTGCATTAGCCTTATGATCCAGGAGGCATGGTTGAACCTTGTTGCTTTCATTTAGCAAGAATAGGATGTGATGTCGTGTGAGGCTTGCAGCCCTTGAGCATGAGGTCCATATATTTTCTCATGCTTTGATTTTTCTATCATGTTTACTTGAGTTTACAAGGATTTTACATTGTATAATTTTCCGGAATGCATTTATATATGACATTGCACTGCATGGATTTCTATGTTTTCTTTGGCACATCTTTCTGGCCCCCACAGGAGCACCTAGGTGGTGTTTTTCAGTAGCACACAGTGGTTTTCGCATAGTTTCTAGCAGGATTTCTTGTTTTGATTTACTTCTGGATTTTTGGGTTTTCTTCCTTGATATATCAGGAAGACCCAACTCTGTTTTTAAACCTTTTTTATGCATGTTAGATTACATTTGGCATATAGTAAAGCAAGGATGAAAATCACTCAAAGTACTTAGATCCTTGATCTTATTTATGCAATATTTTTGCATCAATGTTTGACCCATTATATGAGCGATACTTCTGAGCATTAGGACACACCCTGCACTCCATGCACCCTTATTTAGCATAAGACACCACTCACTTAGCATGGCATGGCATATCGCCTTGGGCGTACAGAAAAGGCTGAAAAGCTGACATTTCATATAAGTAAACGAGAAACCTATAGAAAGACTGATTTCTCGGATGCACGAGGGTGCTTAATACCTTCCTCATGCGTAACAGGGATCCTTACCCATTTTCTGGTTTATGACCTGCTTTTTCATTGGCTTATTTGCATGATTTAAATGGTTTTCCTCGTCTTCCATTTTAATAGACTAGGTGGAGACTCCTGCATTGTTATTTTATTTTTGCCGTGACTTTGTTGATCCTCGCGTATTTGGCCTTTCACGCCAAGCCCGAGGCTGTCGCCGCATGGTTACACCTATATTACTCTGTTCAATTAAGTTTTTTTTACAATAGTTCTCTTCTATTCTCCTTTTTAAATGGAAGTGATGAACATTTTATGTTTTAGTGTTTTTCTGTTGTTGTATGTTGGGAGGTTTGGAATGGAACCTTAAGTGTGCTTTTGGTCTGTACTGCGTACTCTAGGAGATACCAGAGTTATCTGGGTGGATCCACATGTATGATCCATGCATATATTCCATGTGTTCTGGCTAGTACAGCAAGATGTTGTGGCCTATCATGTTGGAGTGTAGTTTCATTGTATTTGAAATAAGTTTTCAAATGTTTTCCATGGATTTTTGTTTATGGAGACCAAGAAGTCAAGGAAGTTGAAGTCAACAAACCTATAGGACTAAGGTTGAGGTCTCAGAGTTAAGATTGTTGGAGGATCGTACTAACAGACCAAAAATGATTGATACCTCTAGAGGATCACATACGAGACTTAGGCTAATGTTCAGAATTGAGTGTGAGCAGAGTCAAGGGTAAAAGTCCCTAGGTGGCCCGAGTGTAAAGGTTTATGTACTGGTGGGGTCAGGAGTTTAGATTTTCCCTAAGTGGCCTAGGTATCAACGACGCCAATAGTGTGTACCTTGTGATAGTTTGGCCAAAGTGTGATATGCACGTGCCTTGTTTCTAGTGACGTCATAGAGTGGACAGTTGTGAGGGTTCTTTATGTAGAATATATACTTTGAAATATTTTATTTTTATAATGACAAAATTAATGCTAATATTATTATTTGAGAAATGTTTTAGTTCATATATTGTGAAGCACATTTCAAAAGAAGATCTCATGGAAAAGACACATGAAGAAAGAATCATGAAATCAAAATCAAGTTGATCGCAAGGCAGAAGTCAAAGGAAGATATTCATGAAGATTTGATGTTCAATTTATATCTATATTAGCAAATTATTTGATGTAAAAGTGTAAATTATTCAAGTAAAATCAAAATGTAAGTCAAGTTGTTTTTGACACACTGAAATTCTTCGGTATACCAAAAACTACAAATATAGCCAGGGGTCCAATGGTCACTTGATTCGGCACTTCAAGGATTTTCGGCATACCTAATCAGGGAATTTTGGTTGGCATACCAAAATATTGCGGAATACCAAATTGGCTGTGAATTTGGGCATACAGGAGAAAACGGCAAATTGAAAATTTCCAGTCTACCGTTTTAACTATCCATTGTTGACTATTAAAGAGACGTTAGAGACAGATTTAACACCATCAAATTACCATAAATAGAGGTCTTATCGCCTTGGTGCAGACACACATTGATAGACTTGCTATATTTGTTACAGTTAGAGTGATTTGTGAGCTAAAAATCCCATTCCAAAGCTATAAAAGCCTGAGCAAAGAAAAGAGAGAGCTGTGACTTCCATTCTACATTGGGCTTCATGAATTCAACACTCAAGTGATTAAGTTTAATTTCATCAAGGTTTCTAGCTTCTTAGGTTGTGAGAAGTGGCAAAGGGTGTACAAGGAGTTAATGGAATCAACTAAAAAGTAAGTTTTTAATTTAGTAGAATCTCAAGGAGATCTCAAGGAGTGGACTAGGCCGAAGTTGGACGAACCACTATAAAATCCTTATTATTCTCATTGTCTTTCATCCCATTCTATGCTTGCTTAATTTAGTCATTTCAACTATATTGTTATACTTATGCATATAATTATCAAAGAACATAAAAAATATTTAGTTAAAGTTAAAATTAACTAAACTTCACTATTCACCCTCCCTCTAGAGAAGTCTCTCAATCCTATACTTTAGAAAGAAGGACCCAAGACGGATGGACTCTTTCATAGAGTGGCTTGTCTGTAGTAGTGCAGTGTGCTTCAACAGGTGTTTGTAACTAACGTCGATTGCTTAGGCCCGAGTAACACGATACGTGTGTGTGTTGTTGGGGTTTTCTATTTATGATATAGAGCATTCCAACAATGTTGGCTGTCTGATACATACATTGTGTGTGTAGGTCCTGACTATGCTTTTGAGTTGTTGAGAGAGTATTGAGTGTTTTGTACTAAGTTAATTTTTCAGTAATTTATGATTAGTTTTTGATGCATGCTTTTGTAATAAGATGCATCATGCTTTCCTTTGCTTTAGTCATTGTGGCTTCAATATTTAAGAAGCACAATGGACCTAATTTTGGATGTTTTGAGTTAAGTTGCTTGAGATGCACGTCTTAGAGTAATACATGCATGCTCTAGATGGGTTTTGATGTGGGTTGCAAATAAGAGGTCTATAGTTCGTCTAGTGCACTTTTCATGCGTGTGTTCTTGTCTGTTTTGTGATCTATGTGGTGTTTTTAGAAATTTTCCATAGATTACTAGGGCATCAATAATAGGATGCCAATGTTGTTTTGTGTTAAGGTTTTTTAGTAGGATTTTTCTATTGGGTTTTTCGTGCATAGTGGTGACACATCATGCTTGCATGTTCCACTAGTACATTCAAGTTCAGTTTCTTGTCATTTTGCAAAATTAGGTTTTGCTCTGATATACTTTAGCTTTATTGTTCTTGGTAGGTGTGTATTAGTTGATTTTAGTGGTCACTCATGTGTACTTTCTTTTTGTATTTTATAGGTGCAAATTAGAAGATGTTTTCCTTGTTAGTACATATAGAGGAGTTACTAAACCACATATCAAAGATCTTAAGTAGTTGCTTCTCTCTATTTACTAATATCATTATTTTAGTTTATGGATTTGAATTTAGTATGTATAAAAAAATTTATAATAAGTGATTTATTAGGTGTGTGACGACTAAGGTTGTTGTTAAAAATCTAATAAACTCTTATTTAATGACTCAAAAAAGAAATAGATAGTTTATTTGTTTGTTGTACTATTTATCTATTCTGATGGAATTGAACTGTAATAAAATTATTCCTTATAGGGCATATCCTGTTGAAATTAGCAAGATATCTTAATGAATCCTTATGCATCTGGGATGCTTTGTGCTTTGCAGAAAGCACATTGTGGATAGTACCGTAGGAAGGAGTTTGGGAACTCATACTACAACAACATGACTCTGCATTATGAGACTATAAGTTATGATGGAGTAGGCACCATCAGGAGGTCTAGGACTTTTTTTTTTTTTTTTGTTAACGATTGAGATAGATATTATTTCTTCGGCTTCAATGCCAGATAAGAAATATAGAGTTCCACAATATTACAGACCCTTAGGCTCTACAGCCTCCAAAAATGCATAATGTTCCATATAAGATACCATATTGTTCAGAATTAATCAAAAATGGGACTAAAAAGTATTATATCCAAAAATGAATATTTCTGTATGGGCCAACATCCTTCATTCATTCATTCATATCATCCTGGGCAGCCTCTCCTGTTGGTGCATGAGGGGGAGGAATAGAAGGTGGTGCAGCTAGAGGCGCATCAGGCTGTGGAGTCATTGCAGTAACAAACTGCAACATATCATCTTTCTCGAAACCTGATACAATATTTACCACCCAAAATTGCATCAAACATATAATATCAGAGATAATCTCAGAAGCTGACTTATTAATATTACGAAAAATCCTACAATTTCTCTCCCTCCAAATCAACCAGAGAATGATCTGGAGTAACAAAGTCCACCCAGTAAAAGGCAAATAAGACTTAAGATCAGGGGTGGAGAGGAATAAATCTATCACTGATAAGAAGCCAGGACTTAATTGGGAGTTCAAGAAGAACATCCAAATTTTCCTAGCAAAAGAACAATGAAGAAACAAATGTGTATTACTTTCAATGCTCACAGAGCAAAAAATACATAATGGGGAACCAGTCCATGCTCTTTTCAATAAATTTTCTTTTGTTAAGTTCCTATTTTGAATGACTAACCATGCAAATAACTTAACCTTTAGGGGGGATTGACTTTTCCAAATACTTTGGAAAAAGACATTGCGTAATCCTCCATCATTAATAAGAGTATAGGCAGCTTTCACTGTGAAGGTATTAGTGGGAGTCCAATGAAATTCATCCTCTCTAGAGTTGAAAGATACAGATTGCATAATAGCCACAAAACCTTCCAACTGTAACTGAAGCAAATTGGAATTGTAGGTTTCACAATGGAATGTCTGAAACAATCTGTTGAAGTCCCTATTAAACAGATGCATAGTTCTCTTGATTGATGCTTTTTTAAATCTAGCAATAGTATATAATTCTGGGAACAATATACAGAGAGGCTTGTCATTGTACCATGATTATCTCCAAAAGAGAGTATTAGAACCATTACCCACTGTAACCTTAGAGAAACAAGTGAAAAAATTGAATCCCTTTTTGATATGTCTCCATAAGGGAGAACAGGTGGAGGAGAAATTGTTCAAAATAGCCCCAGGTCCCTTGAATAAGTATTTTGCCTGAATGAAAGATTTCCAAACAGGATTGCTATTACCTGAAAAATATTGCCAACTTAGTTTAGCTTTGAGAGCTGCACCAAAACTCCTAAGATTTTTGATCCCCCAAC
>JAMKQA010004033.1:0-10374 GCA_024699735.1 Posidonia australis
AAATATATAAAATCAAGTACAAATAATGAATTAGATAATTATTTAGAATCCTCAATTGCTTTTAGTGATTTAGAAATAGATAACTTAAATATATTAAATTGGTGGTCTACTACAGCTATTAGGTTTCCTATAGTTGCAAAAATGGTAAAGGATTTTCTAACGATTCTGGCGTCAACTGTGGCATCGGAATCTGCATTTTCTGCAGGAAAAAGAGTATTAAATGATAAAAGATGTAGATTATCAGAGAAGTCTGTAGAAACCTCCATCTGCTTAAAAGATTGGTATGATGCGTTTGATCGTTTTCAAGGATTGAGCTTGAAGTCTGAATCAAAAGAAGACGATGATGCGACATCAACTTCAACAGGCAGAATAGACTCCCCAAATGAATAATTCTTGATGTAAAAATTGAAAAAAAATGTAAAACAAATGATGTAAATATCTTTTGTATTTTTTATATAAAAAATTGTTGTATTTCAAATAAATTTTTATTAATAAAAAAATAATTTTAAATTTTTTTTTAGGCCCATTGGACTGGCCTAGCCTGGTTAGACCTGTCGGCCCGTAAGCTCGGCCCACATGCGGGCCATGGGCCGTGCTGGGCCTATGGCCTGTTTTAACAGGCCCGGCCCGGTCCAGTCCAAATCGGTCCGAATTCCATCTCTATCGGTAGCCTGCCTTTCTGTTTAGTCGAGCTAGGTTAAACTAAATCCAAACTAAACTGGATGATCAATCTGGTCTAATTTATATGTTTAACCATCGCACTCTTACACATAGACAGGGAAGGGTAGCAAGTCCCATTTGCCTCCACTCACATACAGACAGGGGAAGGGTCTGCGTTTTATTTATTAATAATAATATTATTATTATTTTAAAGTTTTCCAGAATGTTCGTACGTCTTATATGTATGTTCTGTTTCGGCATTAAGGCAGAAGAGAACAGATTACACACGTCTTGTACTCTTGTATGTTTTCATCAAAACGGTCCCAGAAGAAGAACAATCAAGACACTGAGAAGATGGGGAAAACAAGCAACAAGTCTTCCTCCAAGAAAACTCTGGACATCCAACCCATCCCATGGATGCCAAGGATCATCCTCTCCATCTTCGCCTTCTTCCTTGACGCTGCCCGTCGCCGTGACGGCACGCTCAACCGTCGGTTGCTCGCCTTGTTCGACGTCAAGTGCCGCGCAGACCCCGTTCCTCGCCATGGCATCTGCACTTACGACGTCGTGTTCGATCCCTCCCGTGGGCTTGGAGCTCGACTCTTCCTTCCCAGCTTCCCACCCCCTTCAGCTACAGGCTACCCCGTTGTCGTCTACTTCCATGGAGGCGGGTTCGCCCTCTTCTCGTCGTCATCCAAACTCTACGACGACTTCTGCCGCCGCCTAGCTCGCAAGCTGTGTGTTGCAATTATCTCGGTCAATTTCCGCCGCTCTCCTGAGCATCGCTTTCCTGCTCACTATGACGATGGCCTTCACGTCCTCCAGTTCTTGAATGATACTGCAGGTGATCAGAACTTAACATTCACGATATGATTTGAATATATATATATGTATATATCTATATCTACCTATCCATATATATATATATATATGGTTTATTAAATCATACCGTTAATCATGCAAAGTTCAATTGGTCAAGAACCATATGATGAGTTAATTTGGCATGCATCAGTAATTATGTACGCTGGCAACTTGGCATGTAGTAGATACGTGTAATGATTGATGGAGGAAGAACTTATATGATTATGATTTTGTTATGTTGTATTTTCTCTTGCAGGCAAAGGATCTACATATGTTGGCATGGAGAATCTTTTCCAAGTTGCAGATCTTCACAGCTGTTTCATTGCCGGGGATAGTGCCGGTGGCAACATCGCGCACCACGTGGCACGTTGGTGGTCAACCGATGAAACGGCGAACGCCAACAGGGCACCTCAGCAGCGTCTGAGACTGGCAGGACTGGTCGCGATCCAACCGTTCTTTGGGGGAGAGGAGAAGGTAGACTCCGAGGTGCGGCTCGAAGTTGCGCCGATGGTGAACCTCGAGAGGACAAACTGGTTTTGGAAGGCGTTCCTGCCGGAGGGAGCCGACAGGGATCACCATGCGTCGAACGTGTATGGGCCGGGCACGAAGGCTTCGGAGGAGGAAGAGGAGCTCGGTGAGGGGTTCCCGCCGGCAGCCGTGGTGGTTGGCACCGCTGACCCGTTGGAGGACCGACAGAAATTGTACGCGAGGGGGTTGAGGGAAAGGGGAAAGGAAGTGAAGGTAGTAGAGTTCCCGGCGGCCATTCACGGTTTCTTCTTGTTCCCGGAGGTGCCGGAGTCCGGGATGCTCATCGAGGAGATGAAAGGATTTATCCACAAATGTTGCACCAAAACGGAGTCTCGGGAAGATTAATTTAATCCGAAGCAGTATTACAAGCAAATTAGATGATTGCATTTTAGTTTGTAATCTTTTTTGGGTTCAGTGGATTAACATGTGTAGCAATGGTTGTTGGTTGTTAGTTAATTATCTATACGTGTTACATGGTGGCATCTTACTGATGTCATGTGCATAACTTGATTAGCTGTAATTATGTGGCAGCCATTGTGTATCAAGTATAGATGAGAGAAAGTAGTTATGGTGGTAACTTTTCATCAAAACTATTCGTTGATTTCTCACGAAGAAAGTGCGGTTATGTCATACCCGCACATTTGATACGAGTAGATGTATCTGTTCTTTGGAGTCCATATTGCTCTATACAATAATAGTATAAAAAGAGAGTTTGGGTAATGCGTTTGTTGGTTGTTGGACAAATCTTTAAAAAGGTTGGTTTATTGTATCCACAATAATTCGATCTTTTTGGAGGAAGCCAACAATCGCTTAGAGACAGCGAACCAAGTTGTGCCTTAAGCGTCACCGTTTGAGAATTGATGACAACAATTTCGGAAACCGCACTATCAATGGTGAAGCCTCTAGTTTCTGTTATATTCCATTTATGTACAATTCAACCTTCCGGTCTAGAAAAATGATACATGGTTGTAGTTGGACGGAGGCTCTGATTGCCGTACATTTCTTCAACTCAAGGAGGAAGAAAGAAGACGGAAGGTGATGAGAAATGGACTCGTATTGGTTGATTGCTCGAGGAGAACAAGACCAAACCTGATTTGTCTTCTGAAGTTTTGTTTGTGTTTGTTTTTTTAACAACAATTTTTAATAAAGAAGTTAGTTTATTTTTAAAGGTTAAATATTACAATTTTTTTATGATCATTTTTTATTTCTAAATCAAAATAAAAGCTGGAAAGTTGTTTTTCAAGAAAAACTCTAAATGAAAGACTGACTTAAAAGTATGGCAAATTGACAACATAATTTTACTTAAAAATGGAATTAGCAACATAAAGTCATTTATTTAATTTTTACAATAAAAGACCATGTACATTTTTTCATTTCCATAGTACTCCTCCCATAAATCTCCCTTCTTTCCTCTCTCTCTCTCTCTCTCTCTCTCTCTCTCCACATTGTCGACCACCTTTCTCTCAAGTCATCTCCCACGTTGCTTTTCTGTTGCTTCTCTATGTTGTCTTTCAACGTCATCTCCAACATAGTTTCTTTGCTACCGTTTCTCTTACACGTCTTTCAACCCACTACCGTCCTTATCCCTTCATGTCTTCTATTCCACCAACGTCGTTTCTCTCAGCGTCACTTTGCTTCTAAGGTGAGAGACACTTCTTTTTCTTTAGATATCAATGTATTTAGAATGTATGCTTGGAAAAAAGGTTAAGATAGTTATTTATATTCCATATTTTCTTAATTAGTTATCAATTAAGATGGATTAATCTTCTATTTAATAGCATATTTTGTTATACAAGGTGTTGCTTCTCCACTTGAACCTATGTCAATTGCTAATACTCAAAATCTTATTGTTAACAAGCAAGATGAAATTAATGACCCATCCACTTAGTTGGTACCTTTTTTTCCCAAAACAAGTCCAAATATTAATTTCTACCTTAAGTTTCATGTGAGATCCATTAAGTTTCAATAAGCTTTATCCCTAAGACTATCATATTGTTCTTTTAATCAATAGGTTGAACTTCATCCTAAGACTATAATATTGTTTTTTTGATCAATAAGTTGCACTCATTTTTATCCATAAGGTTCCTAAATCCACTTTTAATTGCCCCATGTGGTAACTAAATCCTTAAAAAAAATCAATGCATTAAGAAATGAATTCCCTACACAATTAATTCAGGTCTATTTCAACTAGAGTCTTAGGTAAGAAACTATGTATGGCTGCGGTTAAAAAAACAAACAATAAATTCCTTAGAAAATTTCTACCTAAAGAAAGTAATTAAGTGTAACGACTCTCAAGTCGTTACCTCTCAACTTAGCTACATTTGTTTTTTCATTAATTACATTCGTAATGAAAATAAATTCAATAATAAACAATATAAATAAAAACACTATTAATTGAAATAAATTAAACTACTCACTTACCCAAAACCCTTGATATGTGGTCAGGTGACTTCATCTCTATATATACTAGCAAACTCCTACTTCTATTCTACATTTGTGAAAAACAAAAAAATAAACACACGTAAGTGATTATTAAAAGGTCACCAAGTACACGTTCCACCTAAACACACGCACATACAAAAAACTCTAGCATCTCTCCTAGATGCTGTGGCACTACAATTGGCAATTTACCATTGCCTAGCAAGCAACAAATCTCTTTTAAACCATACCTTGGAAATTATTTTCTTTTTTTCCTTTTCAAAACCATATGCATGCTTTTCAAAACCTTTATGCATACTTGAAATGGCTATACCTGCCAAATCAAGTCCATAACACACCAAAGTACCACACCAAACACAGAGCCTCTACTCAAATCCATATAGAAATCATATTTCAAAAGTTGACACAAATCCATATTTTAAAAACCACAACGCCACTCACCAGTGCAAACAACATAAGCCTTAATAAGCATTGGCCACAAGCAGTTGATGAAGATTGCTTTCTCTCAACTGTACTGCCATGGACAGTTGCAACCATCCGTCCTGAATCCAACCTCTCAGAAGGACCCTTAACAACGTGTTGTGCTACCTGACGCTAAGCAACCGACATCGGCCACAAGTAGTTGTTGAAGACTCTAACTTCTCTCAACTGCACTGTCGCGATGGACCACCTTGTGCAAGGGTCCAACTGTCCTGCCTATAAGCCTCACTATATCATATATATCTCAACACACATGGGGTGCATCTTTCTGACGTCCTTTGGTACCCAAGCACCTAGGGACTCCAACCCTAGACCCAGCTAGCATCGACACTAAGAGTAATTCGATTCTCGTATACCTCGAGTTTTGTAGTACCATAATTACAATCACAGTCTTGGTGCTTGAGCCCTGTTGGCTCCTTGCCTCCGAGCTTTGGCAGCATCTGATACCTGGATTATACAGTGTATCATGTAGCTACCTAGAAGTTTCATAACCCCTAAGTTCACTATCTCGATACACTAGGTTCAGATAGTACCTTGAGTCTTTGAAACTTGAAACAACTGGAATGTCATACCTTCTAGTCCTATCAGCACCTTAACCTATGGACCATAGCCTCAGCCTTGTGAACGATAATCTAAGAGTATCATACCTCCAACAATTAACGAACACATTACTTTAGCCTCTTAGTTTCACTACAAATAGAAAACACTAAAAAATACTTTTCAAAATCTTTGCAAAGCATATGCAATTCTTTTTCCAAAACTCTTTTGGAAAACCATTTCGAAAATATTTCAAATCATTTTACAAAATGTCACAAAACACTATACCAAATGCTGCACAAAAAAATTACAATGAAAACCACAAACTCTAAACCATTTTCTTTTCCCAAATCATTTGAAAAACCACATTCCAAAAACATCCATATCATCCAAAAGCTTGAAAAATCATTTGAAATCCCCAAATCCAAAGAAAACAACAATTAACATCTTTAGGGTATAAAACTCACCTTGAAGAATCACATAGAAATCAAACAGTGGTTTTGAAGTCCCTAGTGGCATACAAGACCAAACACTAATACAAAATACACCTAAACACTGCCACTGAATACCTAATTCAATGTACTGTACTAGGAACTAACCAACATCTAGTCCTAGGGCCAAACATTAATCCGAAAGTTCTAAATCATTATGGGGAAAAGCCTAGTATTTCTAGGTTGTATAGTCTTTTATGTTAAATTATAACTTAATGGTATCTTGCTAATGTATTTTAGCAGTTCCTAGTTTGTCTCTGATGATTTACCTAATTATTTTCATGTCATAATTACCTACAAAGTTACTATAACACTAAATATATTGAAAACTATTAAAAACAAGTCATTAAGGGCTTACATGTAGTTTATGTAAAACCTAAGGGTCGAAAAGTGATTAAACTCAAGAGTTAAGGACTAAAAACTAATTTTCATAAAGTTTAGGGACCCAATAGTAAATTTTACTGAACTTAAGGACTAAAAAGTAATTAAATATAAAATTTATGGACTAAAATGTAAATACAAAATTAAGGACTAAAATGCAAATTATGCATCCTAAGGGGACAAAGACGCAAAATGTCCAACTACTGTGTTTCTTGTTCCTCACATCCTTTGAATTGAACCCATTGAATGCAAAGTACAAAGATGTTTAATTTTTTTGTACTAAAAATCAACCTTCCATTCAAATATTGCAAATAGCATATCAAGCTGTAGATCTTGACGAGCTCTGCAAATCTGGAACAAAAACCACAAGAATTCGTTAAACAAATAAAGAGAAATCTCCAATCAAACTCACAACACTTATTAATTGAATAGTATCAACTAAGATTAAATTTTTGAAAGTAAAAATCATACAAGTAACCAAAAATCGCAATTCACATACCAAATTGAAGAACTCATCGAGCTCGATAGTCAGGAACAAAAATCATCACCTATGGCTCGAGAAATCATAAAAAGAAGTTCATAGGCACTATTTATTCAAATCACAGGGCAACCATTAATTTTGGCCATAAAAGCTCTATAAATTCACCAAAAATCCTCCAAAAATCATCATGGCATCCGCACACATCAATTCTACATTAACATGCTTCCTAGAATCAAAATGAGCAAAATCAGAGGATTCGAACGGTGTATGTACCTAAAACAACGTCAACAGGTTCCATCACCAACCTCCGGTGACCACCACCTTGTGATGATAGCCAACCCATTCCCTTCTTCATCTTTCTGGCTCTCCCTCACTCTCTCTGTCTTCCTTTCACTCTCATTTCAAGTGATGGTGAGGAGGAGGAGGGAAAGAAGTAGGAGGAAAAAGGAGAAGAAGGAGGGGATGAGAGGGATCCAGAAGTCTCTCCCTCTCCCTCAACAAAATAAATAAATAAATATATATATATATATATATATATATATTTCCTAGCCTTCGGTTTCGATCACCAACCTCCGTCCGGATGGGATCGAGGCATTTCCTCGCCTTCGGTTTTTTCCGGACGGATGGGAACGAGGCATTATCCCTCGCCTTCGAGTTCCTATTCGAACGGATGGGAACGAGGCATTTTTCTCTCGCCTTCAGTTCCTATCCAAACGGATGGGATTGAGGCATTTCCTAGCCTTCGGTTCCAATCCGGACGGATGGCATTGAGGCATTCTACCTCACCTTCGAGTTCCAATCTGGACGGATGGGATCGAGGCATTTTTCTCTCGCCTTCGGTTCCTATTCGAGCAGATGGGATCGAGGTAATTCCTCGCTTCGGTTCTTATCCGGACGGATGGGATCGAGGCAATTCCCTCGCCTTCGAGTTCCTATCCGAACGGATGGGATCAAGGCATTTTTCTCTCGCCTTCGGTTCCTATTCGGACAGATGGGATCGAGGCATTTCCTCGCCTTCGGTTTCGATCCGGACGGATGGGAACGAGGCATTATCCCTCGCCTTTGAGTTCCTATCCGAACAGATGGGAACGAGGCAATTTTCTCTCGCCTTCAGTTCCTATCCGAACGGATGGGATTGAGGCATTTCCTAGCCTTCGGTTCCTATCCAGACGGATGGCATCGAGGCATTCTCCCTCGCCTTCGAGTTCCAATCCGGACGGATGGGATCGAGGCATTTTTCCCTCGCCTTTGGTTCCTATTCGGACGGATGGGATCGAGGCATTTTCTCCCGCCTTCAACTTCCTATCCGGACGGATGGGATCGAGGCATTTCAATGCCATCGAGTTTCTATCCGGACGGATGAGATCGAGGCATTCTCCCTCGCCTTCGAGTTCCAATCCGAATGGATGGGATCGAGGCATTTCTCTCTCGCCTTCGGTTCCTATCCGAACGGATGGGATTGAGGCATTTCCTCGCCTTCGGTTCCTATCCGGACGGATGGGATTGAGGCATTCTCCATCGCCTTCGAGTTCCTATCCGGACGGATGGAATCGAGGCATCTCATCGCCTTTGAGTACCTATCTGGATGGATGGGATCGAGACATTTTCTCTCGCCTTCGAGTTCCTAGACGGACGGATGGGATCAAGGCATTTCCTTGCTTTCAAGTTCCTATCTGGATGGATGGGATCGAGGCATTTTCTCTCGACTTCGATTTCCTATCCGGACGGATGTGATCAAGGCATCTCCCTCGCCTTCGAGTTCCTATCCGGACGGATGGGATCGAGGCATTTTTCTCTCGCCTTCGGTACCTATCTGGACGGATGGGATCGAGGCATTTCCTTGCCTTCGGTTCCTATCCGGACGGATGGGATCGAGGCAATCTCCCTGGCCTTCGAGTTTCTATCCAGACGGTTGGGATCGAGGCATTTTTCTCTCGCCTTCAGTTCCTATTCGGATGGATGGGATCGAGGCATTTTCTCTTGCCTTCGAGTTCCTATTCGGATGGATGGGATCGAGGCATTTTCTCTCGCCTTTGAATTCCTATTCGGACGTATGGGATCAAGCCATCTCCCTTGCCTTCGAGTTCCTATCCGGACGGATGGGATCGAGGCATTTTTCTCTCGCCTTAGGTTCCTATCCAGACGCATGGGATTGAGGCATTTCCCACGCCTTCGAGTTCCTATCCAGACGGATGGGATCAAGGCATTTTTCTCTCGCCTTCGGTTCCGATCAGGACGCATGGGTTCGAGGCATTTTCTCTCGCCTTCGGTTCCTATCCGGAAAGATGGGATCAAAGCATTTCTTCGCCTTCGGTTCCGATCCGGACGGATGGGAACGAGGCATTCTCCCTCGCCTTCGAGTTCCTATACGAACGGATGGGAACGAGGGATTTTTCTCTCGCCTTCAGTTCCTATCTGAACAGATGGGATTGAGGCATTTCCAAGCCTTCGGTTCCTATCCAGACGGATAGCATCGAGGCATTCTCCCTCGCCTTCGCGTTCCTATCCAGACGGATGGGATCGAGGCATTTTTCCCTCGCCTTTGGTTCCTATCTGGACGGATGGGATCGAGGCATTTTCTCTCGCCTTCGAGTTCCTATCCAGACGGATGGGATTGAGGCATTTCCATGCCTTCGAGTTCCTATCCGGACGGATGGGATCGAGGCATTTTCTCTCGCCTTTGAGTTCCTATCCGAACGGATGGGATCAAGGCATCTCCCATGCCTTCGAGTTCCTATCCGGATGGATGGGATTGAGGCATTTTTCTCTTGCCTTCGGTTCCTATCCGGATGGATGGGATCGAGGCATTTCCTCGCCTTTGGTTCCTATCCGGACAGACGAGATCGAGGCATTCTCCCTCGCTTTCGAGTTCCTATCCGGACGGATGGGATCGAGGCATTTTTCTGTCGCCTTCGGTTCCTATCCGGACGGAAGGTATTGAGGCATTTTCTCCCGCCTTTGGTTCCTATCCGGACGGATAGGATCGAGGCAATTTCTCTTGCCTTCGAGTTACTATCCGGACGGATGGGATCGAGGCATTTCCTCGCCTTCGAGTTCCTATCCGGACGGATGGGATCGAGGCATTTTCTCTTGCCTTTGAGTTCCTTACCGGACGGATGGGATCATGGCATCTCCCTCGCCTTCGAGTTCCTATACGGACGGAAGGGATCGAGGCATTTTTCTCTCTCCTTCGGTTCCTATCGGGACGGATGGGATCGAGGCATTTTTCTCTCGCCGTCGGTTCCTATCCGGATGGATGGGATCGAGCCACTTTCTCTCGCCTTCGAGTTCCTATCTGTATGGTTGAAATCGAGGTATTTTCTCTCGCCTTCGAGTTCCTATCTGGACGGATGGAATCAAGGCATCTCCCTCGCCATCGATTTCCTATCCGAACGGATCGGATCGTGGCATTTTTCTTTCACCATCGGTTCCTATCCGGACGAATGGGATCGAAGCATTTCCCTCGCCTTCGAGTTCCTATCCAGGCGGATGGGATCGAGGCATTTTCTCTCGCCT